>CAUYPK010141863.1:0-55221 GCA_963574355.1 Loris lydekkerianus | reverse complement strand
CCTGGGCCTGCCAAACAACAACGACAACTACAACCAAAAAATAGCCAGGTGTTGTGGTGTGTGCCTGTAGTCCCAGCTATTTGGGAGGCTGAGGCAAGAGAATCACTTAAGCCCAGGAGTTGGAGGTTGCTGTGAGCTGTGTGATGCCACGGCACTCTACCAAAGGGCCATAAAGTGAGACTCTGACTCTATAAAAAAAAACAAAAACATATATTCTTGGAGACAGTCTTTTTTTTCTTTTCATTCTTTTTTTTTAGAGACAGAGTCTCATTTTATCACCTTCGGTAGAGTGCTGTGGCATCACAGCTCACAGTACCCTCCAACTCCTGGGCTTAGGTAATTCTCTTGCCTTAGCCTCCCAAGTAGTTGGGACTACAGGCACCCGCCACAACACCTGGCTATTTTTTGTTGCAGTTTGGCCAGGGCTGGGTTTGAACCCACCACCCTGGGTATATGGGGCTGGCGCCCTACTCACTGAGCCACAGGCACTGCCCCAGAGTCTTTCTATATTGCCTAGGCTGGCCTCGAATTCCTGGGCTCAAGGGATTCCTGCCTTGGCTTCCTAAGTAGCTAAACTACAGGTGCGCGCTATGATCTTGTAGGGGGTTAATAGCTTGAATGAAAAGTTTATGTGCCATTTTGTCCTTGTTGTTTGGCAGGCCTGGGCTGGATTTGAATCTACAAGCTCCAGTGTATGTGGCTGGCACCCTAGCCGCTGAGCTACAGGCACCAAGCCTATGTGCCATTTTTGAACAGTCTCTGGCACATGCTCAATGAACGTTGGCTGTAACTGCTGTTCTCATCCAAAAACTTGTAGATAAGCTAGGTGAAGTGGCTCACACCTATCATCCTAGCTCTTTGAGAGGCTGAGACGGGTGGATTGCTTGAGCTCAGGAGTTTGAGACCAGCCTGAACAAGACCAAGACCCTGTCTCTATAAATAGAAAACTTAGGCAGGTGTTGTGGCCGGTGCCTGTAGTCCCAGCTACTCAGGAGGCTGAGGCAAGAGGATCACTTGAGCTCAAGAGTCTGAGGTTGCTGTGAGCTATGACACCAAGGCGCTCTACCCAGGACAACAGAGTGAGACTCTATCTCAAAAAGAAAAAACAAAAACAAAAACAAAAAACTTGGTGATGGACACTCTATGTTTCTCTCTGAAACTCAGAGAGTAGTAGATGAGCAGGAGCAGTGGAGAAGTGTTGCTGTAAACATGAGGATGGAGAAGCAGGTATGGAGGAGAGAGACTGAACGGTTCTCAGGACACGAAGGTAGACTTTGCAGACAAAACAGTATGCATCCAGTCCTACCCAGGAGGTGGGAATGAGTTATCCATCAACCACTATCCACAAGTGACTACTGTGGCCAAGGTGACGTGTAAAAGCTGCCAGCATTTGAAGAAATGCACCCTCTGCCCCAGCCATGAGCATACTCGGAGTTGGGAGAGATAAGACAATGATGCATGAGAAGTAAGAAACCATTCAGTAACACCATAGAGCAACCTTAATGTTCCAGTAAGTGGCAAGTCCAGAGAATGATGGATTCATTTGAGGCTAGAGCAGGCTGGGGGTGGGGAGGGGATTTGTGGAAAAGCAGGGGACTGAGCCAGCAGGGGAGAGGTCAATTCAGTGGAGGGGGCTACAGGGCACAAATGAGGCTTTCAAGTTATTTTATTTATTTATTATTATTATTATTATTTTTTAGAGACAGAGTCTCACTTTTTCGCCCTTGGTAGAGTGCTATGGCGTCACAGCTCACAGCAACCTCCAGCTCTTGGGCTTAGGCGATTCTCTTGCCTCAGCTTCCCCAGTAGCTGGGACTACAGGCACCCGCCACAATGCCCGGCTATTTTTTTATTGCAGTTTGGCGGGTTCAAACCCACTATCCTTGGTATATGGGGCCGGCGCCCTACCCACTGAGCCACAGGCACCATCCAGCATTCAAGTTATTTTTTATTTATTTATTTATTTATTTTTTAGAGACAGAATCTCACTTTGTTGCCCTCGGTAGAGTGCTGTGGCATCACAGCTCACAGCAACCTCCAACTCCTGGGCTCAAGCGATTCTCTTGCCTCTGCCTCCCAAGTAGCTGGGACTACAGGCGCCCGCCACAAGGCCCGGCTATTTTTTTGGTTGCAGCCGTCATTGTTGTTTTGGAAGGCTCTGGCTGGATTCAAACCCGCCAGCTCAGGTGTATATGGCTGGCACCTTAGCCCCTTGAGCCACAGGCGCCGAGTCAGCTTTCAAGTTATTTACAATCACCCAGAGAAGGAGGAAAAGTGTCCAGGGCCTCCCATGGAGGTTAATGGAAGATAGAACAGGAAACAGCGATAAAATTAATAACTAACATTTATTAAGAGTCAGGCATAGTGTTAAGTGCTTTCTGTGTTTAGCAGGCAGGAAAATCTCCTGTTTAAAATTATGCTGCAAATCAGTACTTACTGCTCCAAGACAACGTCACAAGTCTGTATGCTTCTGGGGGCCGGTTGAGGAGGAATAATGAGTGGTGCAGTTTGTGGCAAACTGAAGGGCATTTGCTTCCTCTAAAAGAGGCAGCCCTTCCTCAACCCAGCCAGCCGTGTCCCCACTGACCACCGTGACCTTAAATCCAGTGGACCTTCCCTTCTCTTCCAGCTGCCTCTTAGGACCACTCCTTAAACCATTCTCTTCATCCCCCCAGGATGCCCACAAATTTTTGGTTTTCCTTCTACCCCTCTGGCCGCCTTTCTCAGGTTCCGGGGCTGGCTGTTCTCTTCCAATCAGCCTCTGCTCGGTGGGGATTTCCAGGGCTCAGCCTCAGGCCCCTTTTCATCTGACTCCTGCTGTCTTCCCAGGCCAACTCCACCTCTACCAGGCCTCCCATATTTAAACTTGCAGCCTGGCTCTTCTGAAACCAAGGCATGTGTGGGCACCTCACACATGAACAAACCCCAAACGGACTTTTTAGACCCTCCATAAACCTGCTGCCCCTGTTTCCCCATTTCAACTCCTTCCCCTTCACCCTCTGCATCCAAGTTGTCCCACAGCTTGGCTTCCCGCGCTGTCCACCTCTCTCCACCTATGCTGCCACCACCCTAATCTGGGACATACTGTTACTGCTGTAGACAGTCACCTGGGCTCCTTGCTCTTGTTTTATACCTCCTTCTATCCCCCCCTTTACACAGAATCTATAGCTATGATTTAAAGATGCAAATTAATCATGTGTCTCACATGTTTAAAACCTTTTCATGGTTTCCCCTGGATTGAGTATAAAATCCAAAATCACTGATGTGGTTCACAAAGCCCTCTATGAACTGGGCCCAGGGACATGAAATTTAAAGTCTGTAGGAGGCTGGCAAGTGACTTCAATAAATGCGGGGACCGTGGCACATGGGCTGCCTGTCTGAGGGCATGGGTTCTTGCTAGACATATCTGATTTCAGCAGAAGCGGGTCACCCAGATTTTTAAGTAAAGCTACCAATTCAAAAGCTGGCAACTGAATCACAAACATTTTTATATTAAGCAAAAGAAAAACAAAAATGATACCTGTTTATCAGACGCAGCTCCTCAACAGCCGATTGTTGGCCTCTGCTCTAAGGGTCACGGGCAGGACTTCAGCTGGAAAAGTTATGAATATATTTGTTTGACAAGCATTTAACAGGTTTGTTTTGGGGGGATGCAAAGATACAGCATCTCTTCTCTCTCTTTCCCGGAGGAGCAGGCTGCTCCGCATAGCAGAGTAGGAGGGTGTCTTCCTTGGCATGAACAATTTTGCTTTCACATCGAATTGCGGGTTTTCTCCTTGTTGCCCAGGAGAGAAGGAATTTGGAGGCCCTGGAAGTGGGAGGAAAGAGGGAATGGGAAAAGGGAAAAGGGCTCCCACCCAGTGTCCATAGCTTGGAGAGGGGGCAGCAGGCCAAGCCTGCAAGGAGAGGACAGGGAGGCCTCTTCTCCCCACCCCCTGTCCTGGGGATCAGGGCAACGGCCAGCCAACTCCAGTCCTTTCCCATCCTGGTGTCACCCTCTCTCCTTCCCCCATCACAACTCCGGAGTCCCACCCTCAGGCTTGAGCTACTGCAGGCTGCCTTGGGGTAAAGCCTCCTACAGAGAGCTAGAGTAGCTTAGAGAGGCCGTGGCAGTCCAGCGAAGTGACCTGAGCCAGAGGCAGCAGGTGACACATAGGACCTACCTGTGATGGCCCACAGAGATATTTAAGAAGGCTCCCAGGCTGGCTGTCAGCCCCCATGGATGGAGGCTTAAGCTGGTTTATGTGACTATTTCAGGTTAAGGTGACCCCAAGGATCAGGTTACAAGTGCAACTCCTCATTTAATCATCCTAAGAACCCCACAAGGTAGGTGCTGTTATCCCCATTTTACAGATGGGAAAATAGGCTTGAGAGAGGAAGTCACTTCCCAAGGCCACAGGACCAGGTACTTGCCTGAACGGAGCTTCCAGGGAGGTAAAGGGCACAGCATCTCAGAGGGGCTCTGAGGGAGCCAGGCCTGCTTTGGCGGGTGAGTTGGTGGCGGTCCCCACCCAGAGCGTCCTGGGAGATTTGTTAACACTGAGTTGAACAGAGGGCCGCTGCCGGGCCTGCCAACCTGGTGATTCTGGACACAACATCACTGATGATACATTTATTGAGACATCACTTGAGCTCTTGTGCTGAAGAGGCCTGTGAGAGAGGCTGAGAAACCAAGAACGCAGGTGATATGGCCCTTCCCAGGGTGGTGCAGACTTGGAGGAGGTGGCAGAAGCACCAACAGCAGGTGTGCAATGCGGGGAGGATCGTGCGGGAGCTCTGGGAACCCACGAGAGTCAGTGGTTAATCTCTGGGAGAGGCCCAGGTCCTTCCAGATAAAAAGGCATCTGAGGTGAGCCATGGAGGGTGTTAGGCTGCCCTACCAAAGCACCACAGATGGCTTATCATGACTGGAGAATCCTCTCCTAGTTCTGGAGGCCAGAAGTCAGAATTCAAGGTGTCAGGTTGAAAGAAGAGAAAAGGAAAGTTCCATTCATTCCTCAGACCCCAGCCCTACACACAGTCCACCAGCCCTACCACCAGCACCCACCCCTCACTTCTGCACATGCGTTAACTTACCCTGAATATCTCAAGTGTGTTCAGGTAACTGATGTTGGGTCTGGGGAGAGACTTGGTGATGGGACGCCTCCCTACCTCTTTAAGCCTCTCTGGCCCCTTCTCCCCTGCATTCCTTCCCCCACCCCTTGCTCTCTAACTTCTCCATCTCCCCTCAGCCCCCTGGGTTTATATTACCCCCCACTCTCTCCCATGTCTCCACCCACTTTGCTTTCATTTCAAGTTGCTTCAGTGTGGGCTGGAGAGAGGACCGGGTGTGCCCTTCCCCTTCCTAGGTGCATTTCCTGGGAGAGGCTGCCTCACTTGCTTCCTCTCCCAGATTCCTCCTTGGTCAGAGGCTGAGGGGAGTGAGGAGGCTGATAGACACCCCGGGAAACCCTCCTTTTTTTAGTAGTGGCTGAGGAGTGGGTCTTCTTGGATTTGCTTGAGTGCTCCCATAAGAATCTCTTTTCTTTTTTTGAATATGCTTCTAAAGTAAATGTTCAGTTTACTATGGCAGCTGGAGACCTACTGATAGTAAGAACAATTAACCATCCCCTTCTTCAACTCCCCCCGGTGCTGCTACTAATGATAATAATAAAAAGAGCTTCCCAGGCCCCAAGGAAGCTGCCTAGAAGTTTCCTAAACAAGAGCAGAAACATCCCACAGGAAGAGGGCCAGCTGTGCTCATATGCCTGCTCTAAAGAGGCTCCTGGACAGGCAGGGAGCTCACAGTTCGCTCCCACTACCTCACTAAGTGAGGTCTGTTGAGCATCACACCGAGCCTTCTTGGGGAAAAAGCTGAGAAGCAGCAGCCGTGGCTGCCTCCCAGTGGCCCCAGCTAAAATCTCAGGCTCAAGGTGCCCACACCAGATCTCCTATCTCGCTGCAGTGACAGGGACAGGCTCAGGCTGCCCCAAGAGCTGGCTGTGCAGCTGTGACTCAGCGGAGGAGGTTAGGGTGGGGCTGGGGGCCTGAGGGGCCAGTGTTGGTGACAACAGATTCCAGGAGCTTTTGTGCAGAAGACAGGAAGCTGAGTTCTGAGAACAAGCCCCACAGCAGAACTGTGATCTAATGAACTCACAGTAATTCCATTTATGCTACTGAATCTTCTCTGCAGGTTTAGGGAAATGGATCCCCTGCTCCATGATCCCTAAACATGCAGCCTGAGCCAAGGTCTAAATTCCACCACCAAGTGGCCCCTCTTTTCTTTCCTGCTACCCACCCCCATCCAAAGCTCCAGCAATGACTCAGGAACATTTGTAGGGGGGTGGGTGGAGATTTTCTTTTATTCATTTTAATTTTGGAGAGGAAGGACTAGAGCAAAAAGATAATGCCAACACACCAGGCACTAGCACGACCCCTGCACATGCAGAACATGAGGACGCTCACTTTGGATTAGTGGCTGATACGTGGATGTGCCCCATGGAGAGAATGTCCCTGCAGCTGCAACCCTGCCCTCCATTTTTATTAGTTTCAGGACCCACACCCACAGCCCCCCAAGGTTGCCTTGTCCTTCTCAGTGAGTGAATCTCCTAAGCAAATGGAGCTTTTCCTCCTGGGGCTTCAAAGCTCCACCCCACATAGTAAACATGCCTCCCTCCCCTATAAAGGGAAATGGACAGAGGGTGCTGCCGCAGAGAGATGGAAGGCTTTGTTTTTCATCACCTATCAGCTTGGGAGACAGATAGCCTTCCATCATAACAATGAGACTGGAAAAAGCGTTGGGCCTCGCCTCTTCCCATCCCCTCTGGGCCCTCTGCAGTGTGGCCCTGTCTGATTTAAACAAATCCAGCAAGGGTCCTTCCATCCTTTCCCCTGGAAGAAGATCTAACAGAAGACCTCAACTGAACCTTCAAGCCAAAATTTTGCTCTTACTCGGTTTCTGTTCCCATTAAAGGCCTTGTCCTGCCCCACAAAGGAGATTTCTAATGTCTGAAGCCCCCAAACCTGGCCCCAAGCCTCCCCAGCAATTTGTGGGTCCCATGGAAGGTATTTACTTGGTTGCAGCAACCCATCACCACCCAGCCTCCCTGCGTTCCTTCAAGCAGTCTTGGGTTTTTCTCAGCATCTCTCCCTGTGGTTTTCTGCGGTGTCCTGACTTTGAGGTGTCCAGGGTGGCAGGGGAATTGTCAGGTGCCTTTGCTTTCTGTCCTCTCCTCTTCAGCTGTGTGAGTGTTGCTGACGGTGCAGAGCTGCCCCTGGGCTGCAGGCTTCACTGACAGGACCAGGCGTTTGCGGAACGTCTCACAGAGCACGATGTACACAAAAGGGTTGAGGCAGCTGTTGGCGTAGCCCAAGCTGATGGCTGCATTGTACAGATAGACGAAGGTGAGGGTTGGGCGGCTGATGGACAGTTGGGTCAGCTGTAGCACATAGTAGGGTGCCCAGCACACAAAGAAGACCAGACAGATAGCGATGGCTGTGCGGGTCACCCTCTTTGTCCGCAGCCGGATGCTGCGTTGGGAGGCGGGGGCCACCGAGGATGTCATGCGCTGCAGGATCCTCACATACGCGGCCGTGATGACCACAAAGGGCAGGGCAAAGGCCAGGAAAAACTGGTACAAGGTGAACCAGTAAAGGTCAGTGTCTGGGTTGGGCAGGCGGATGCCACAGCCGACCGTGCCCCCTGGAAAGGGGATGAGCCTGGCATAGAGCCACACGGGAGTGATGCTGATGAAGGAGAGGGCCCACAGGAGGCAGATCACCAGGGTGGCCACAGACGGCTTCCGGAACTTGGTGGAGGAGATGGGGTGGACTGTGGCCATGTAGCGGTCAATGGCCATGGCGGTGAGGATGTAGGTGCTGGTGAACTGACTGTTGGCGTCCATGGCTGTAATGAGGGTGCACATGGTCTCTCCAAAGTGCCAGACACCATTGCCCATGAGCTGGTGGATCATGAAGGGCATGCCCAGAAGGAAAAGGAGGTCCACCACTGACAGGTTGATGATAAAGATGTCGGGGACATTGCTGCACCAGTGCAGCTTGGACTTCTTCACAACAGCGAAGATGACTGTGGAGTTCCCAACGATGCCCAGGAGGCAGATGATGCCGAACACGGAAGGCATGATGATGTTGATGTAGGAGACACTCCCAGTGCGAGGAGGCAGCCCTGGGGACAGAGGGAGCACACAGGACCATGGGCTCTGCTCTGAGGGCTGATGTCCTGCTGTCTTGCTCAGCCCCCAGCTGCCCTCTTGCTTCCCTTTCAGCCGCCCTACAATTTCAGCTGAGGGCCCACCATTTACCCGAATCCTCTCCTGCCATTCTCCTTCCCTACACTCTGCTAATCCTGTCCCTTTGCCCTCCCCCACCAGTTTTCTGGGGAATTCTACCAGATTCTCTGGAGCCACCTGTAGCCAAAGGACCCAGTCCTTTGCCTCCTACAGGGGAATCAAGAACCAGGGCTTTCAGAGAATTACCCTGTGCACTCCTGGGCTTCCCTAGGATACCACATCTAAATAGGCAGAGGGCAGCAAAGTGTGTTTGTTTGTGTGTGTGTGCATGTGTGTGTTCTTTTCCTATTCTCAGCCCTGATCATTTCATCTTAGAGATTGCTGGTTAGGCACTGTGTGCTGATTCCTGGGCCTCTCTTATAGACACTTGTGCCCACTGTGCCTGAGTCAGGCCAGCCACCCTCATCACCCCAGGCTCCCTGTCAGGGATTTCCCTGGTCGGTATCCCTCTGAGTCTGGGCTTCCAGAATCAGAGATGGGAGCTCTGTGCTGCAGCCCAGCAGCTCGAGGATTTTCTCCACATAAACCTTTTCCTCTTTGCCTTCCTTCCCTTTGCCTTCAAAGCTAGAATCCCAAGGCATCGCAGCACTGGAAATGTCAGGAAGCTTAATTCACCAGAAAAGTGAATCCCTTCCTGGCTGGGAGAGGTCTTCCCTTCTCAAACCTTCCCCCAGCCTCTCCCGGGGGAGTAGGGATGTCTCAGACCCCATCCCTGAAGTGCGAGTAAGCAGCCAGGGGTGGCAGTGAACGAGCCTCCACCGCTCCCACATCCCATCCTCCAGCTTCTCTTTCTTGCTTTTCCAGCCTGGAATTTTTTCTGCCAAGCCGATTTGGAACTCCTCAGCGAGCCTTCCTCTCCCTCCCTCATGCCTGGCCACCATTCCTTGTCACTTCTGTGTGCCTTCGCCCTCCCTTCTGCTCTCGTCCGCTTCTCCCCTTCCCTACTGGGCAAAGTGGACTGCAGATCTTGTCTCCAAGAACTGTAATAAAGTTTCCCAAGCAGTTTGGCTCAGGGGTGAAAGCTTCCCATTTCCCACCCCCAGCCCAGAGGAGGGAGGACTCCCCCCAACTCGACTCACCTGCTGAGGTGAGGTTAGTCGGGCCATCAGAGGTGTTGCTGACATTGGGGCCAGTGGGCAGCAGGGAGGCTTCCAGGTCCATCCAGTCGGTGCTGGTTGCCAGTCGCCTGCTCCCTCGAGTTGAGGTCCTGGCCACCCACGCAGGCTGCGGCAGCTTCCAGCACCCGCCTTGTCCCAGAACACAAGCCCCGCAGACCCGCAGTCAGGAAGGGGGTCTTCCTCAGCAGCCTGGCAGCCTGTGCCGCCTCCGAACCCAACTGCCCTCCCCACTCCCTCCTTCCCGGCTCCCACTGACATCACCTAGACACATTAACATTCGGAGGCAGATGCACATTAACCTCTTCAGTCCCGGCTGGGCTGTAGCTCCCACTTCTGACTGCTTGCAGAGCCCTGGGACCCTGGGGAAAGTGGGAGGGTTGGGCTCAGGCAGCCCCAAGTGGGAGGGGACCTCCTTCCCACTGGCACTTGGGGCAGTGTGGTGAGCTCACAGAGGCTATGGCTTGCTTTGTATGAGGATCCAAGGTCTCTGCAAAGTTAAAAGGGTGAAATGAGCTGCCTTGCTTTGGAGGAGAGAACAAGTCTGGTCTGTCCCCTAACCCCAGGTATGGATGGGTGGCTGGGCCATGTGGCAGGGGCCAAAGGGGACTATTCACAGAGCTTGAGAATCAAAGTCTTGGACTACAGCTTTCCTGCCTCCCCTACACACAGTCCAGGTCACCCTTGGTCCCTTCCCTATGCCCTGATGGATACCAACCACCTTGCTGGCCAGACTACCAGCATCCTTCAGAAGCTGAGCCCATGCATGGCAATCAGAGGTGACTCAAGTCACTCATGCTGGCAATGGCCAGAACCCAAAAGACCAGAAGGAGACAAACTCCCATCTACATAGGATCAGCCTGGACTAGGGTTACAGAAGTTTTATTTTTCTAGGTACTCTGAGGTCCTTGAAGTTGGACCTGGGACTCTTTGAAACAGATACTAGCGCATAAGCTCCCAAAGAGATCGTCACGGAGGAACACTCAGACACTGAGTGAATTCTCTGCAGAGGCCTTCCCAGCTGCCACCATATGCCAGCCCAGACTCGGGGCCAGGGGCTTGGGGGCTCACAGTTTGATCATACATAGTTCTTCTGTCTTATGTACTTACTTGCTCCATCTAACAAGTATTTATACTTGCCAAGCCCTGTTCTAGGTTCTGTGGTTAAAAAAATTTTTTAAAAGACAATAGAGTCCTCGTCCTCATGGAGATTATACCCAGGTTGGGAAGAGATAGAAAATGTACCAAAAAATGATAATTTTTGATCTTGTGATTGCTATGAAAAACTTAAATAAGGATGAGGGGGCCCAGGAATAGCGGATGAGGTGGAGGTTGTTATTGATGTTTTACACAGGATAGGTCATCAAGGAAGGAGTCCTGAAGAAAGAGAGGACACCTGCTTCTGGGGAGGACGAGGATTCGTGGCACTGGAAAGAGCCAGTGCAAAGGTCCCGAGGCAGGAGTAGCAGGAGATGACATCAGAGAGGAGATAGCAGGAAGGCAGGTTCTGTCAGGCCTTGTCAGCCTTTGTGCAGACTGCGGCTTTTCCTTTAGGAAATGGAAGTCACCAGAGGGTTTTTGCTGAAAAGAGACATGATCAGGCATGTTTTAAAAGAATGAGCCTGCTGCTGGGTAGGAAGGGAAACGAGTTGAGAAGGTGTTTTCTATGGGTTCCCTTGAAGGGAGAGCCTGGAGGACTCAAGTGTACAAAATTTATCTAAAAGATGATCCTAGTGGGCAGCAGGCGTGAGGGAGGAGGAACAAGAGACAGGAAAGGAGAAAAGGCCTGCTTAAGGGTGTGCTCTCAGTGTTGTTACTGTGGGCAGTGGGGCCTGGGGTTCACCAGGATCCTTGAAAAGTGCATGGTCTTCCTGAACCATTGCCTGAAGGATAAAAGGCAGGAATGTTTATCCATTGTCCCTGTCTGCCACTGCGAACTCTGCACTTCTGGGTGCACGAGCAGACCAGGCTTCAGCTTCAATGCAACAGAAACAAAAAGTTGTGCAACTCATACTTAAGGCAGGGGACTGTCAGCACAGGTAAATCTCAGCTCACCTGGAACCACTGACCCTGGAAATCAGATGGGCAGAGGGAGCGTGATGCAGAGTTCCAGAAGTGTGTCGTGGTACTGACTGCCCCTTGCATGGCTCAGATTTATCTATGCCTCACTCTGACTCCAATATCTTGTTGAGTGTTCAAGGTGGTGGCTGGCTACACTCTCTACAAGATTTAAATGCATGATCATTTCGTTCTAGATTTCTCTTACCTTCAGATGGCACTTTAGCTGGTCTAGGATGATTGCTCAGTGGAATAATCCAAACCTGAGGGTCCTTAGTTGACAAAATTGCCTGTTAACTCCCATCACTGGGCATGGACGCACCAAGAGACACCTCTGAAGACCCCTCAGTTCCAGACATATTCTTCCTTGACCCCCACTGTATAGTAGCATCTGCCTGGTAATCAATATATTCCAGAATCTCTTCTAGGGGGGTGGTCTTCTTGCTATTGTTATCCCTGGTACCAAATTTCTTTTCTTTTTCTTTCTTTCTTGTTTTTTTTTTTTTTTTAGAGACAGAGTCTCACTCTATCACCCTTGGTAGAGTGCTGTGGCATCACAGCTCACAGCAACCTCCAGCTCTTGGGCTTAGGCGATTCTCTTGCCTCAGCCTCCTGAGTAGCTGGGACTACAGGCACCCGCCACAACGCCCGGCTATTTTTTTTTGCAGTTTGGCCAGGGCTGGGTTCGAACCTGCCACCCTTGGTATATGGGGCTGGTGCCCTAACCCACTGAGCCACAGTCCCCACTCCTCTTTTTTTTTTTTTTTTTTTTTTTTTTTTTGGAGACAGAGACTCACTTTGTTGCCCTCAGTAGAGTTCTGTGGCATCATAGCTCACAGCAACCTCAAACTCTTGGGCTCAAGCCATCCTCTTGCCTCAGCTTCCCAAGTAGCTGGGACTACAGGTACCTGCCAGAACATGCAGCTAGTTTTTTAATTTTTAGTAGAGATGGGGTTTGGCTTTTGGTGAGGCTGGTCTCAAACTCCTAGAGCACTAGGGTTATAGGCCTGAGCCACCAAATCTGGCCTGGTACCAAATTTCTTTTTCCTTCTCCCCTCTTCCCTCCCTTTTCCCTTCCCTCTTTTCTTTTTTTTCAGATGGGATCTCAGGCTAGAGTACAGTAGAGAAATCACAGCTCACTGTAACCTCAAATTCCTGGGCTTAAGTGATCTTCTTGCCTCAGCCTCCTGAGTAGCAGCTGGGACTACAAGCATGAGCTACCATGTCCAGCTAATTATTATTAATATTTTTACTTTTTTAGAGACAGAGTCTCACTATGTTACCCATGCTGATCTTCAACTCCTAGTCTCCAGCAATCTTCCCCACTTTAGCCTCCTAAGTAGCTGGGATTACTGGGCCCAGAGCCTCCTGGGGCCCAGAGCAGGGTGTATAAAGGTAGGAAGTGGGTTTGAAGGAGCAGATGGAAAATCAGCCCACTGATACCAGAGGAGGCATCTGAGTCGACATCACTTTGTTACTAATCCTTGAAACAACTCAGTTTTTTGTTTTTTGTTTTGAGATAGTCTCATGCTGTTACCCTGGGTAGAGTGCTGTGACATCATAGCTCACAGCAACCTTAAACGCTTGGGCTAAAGTGATCCTCTTGCCTCAGTTTTTCTATTTTAGTAGAGAGGAGGTCTCGCTCTTGCTCAGGCTGGTCTTTAACTCCTGAGCTCAAGCCATCTACCCGCCTTGGCCTCCCAGAGTGCTAGGCTTACAGGTGTGAGCCACCGCATCTGGCCCTCAGTATTTTATTATCCTGTGTTGATGTAAGTGAGAAAACTGAGGTAAAATTTATATAGAGAGTTCATTTGGCCCAAAGTTGAGGACTGCAGCCTGGGAAACACTTGAGAACAGAGAAGAGGGTTGAATTTTTAAAGAAAAGAGGTGGTGGCAATGCCTATAATCCCATCAGCTTGTGGGGTGAGGATTCCTAGAGCCCAGGAGTTCAAGGCCAGCCTGGGCAACATAGTAAAAATGGAAAAGAAAGATGAATCAGAAGAAGAGGTGGTAAAAAAGTTACTTTTCAGGAATTTCCATTGTTTTAAAGCCATTAACCTTGACTGGAGAGTGAGATGTGGCTGGTGGTAATTTACCAAGAGCTCTCCTTCCTTAGATAAAATGTTATTTCTTTCTCATCTCATTTGACAGTTGAAGAAGGAGCCCTAAAGGCCTAGTGTGTGGGGGGGGTGAGCCCTGCATGAGAAGGAAGAGAGGCACCGCGATGGGGGCTGTGGGTCGAGACGCAGGTCTGACCCGGGCTCTGCTGCCCTGTGGGAAGCTCTAAGCAAAGCAGCCTAACAGTAGGTGGACGAGGGAGGGGGGCCCTCAGCCCACAGCTCTGCCTTGTCAGTGGCTGGGGACCACCCCAAGAAGAGTGTGATCCCAGCTTAAAAGCTGAGGCAAGGTTCTACTAAAAATAGAATCATGATATTATCCATCAATCCCACTTCTGAGTGCATATCCAAAGGAATGAAATCAGTATCTTGAAGAGAGATTTGTACTCCCATGTATTGCTCACAACAGCCAAATTATCTCATTGACATAAGTGTCTCTGTTAGGATTCTCCAGACGGACAGAATGACTAGGACATACATGAAAGTGGGCCTATTAGAGGGAATTGGGTCACATGATCACAGAGGCAAAGCTCCACAACCTGCAGAACCAGAGATGTGGATAGGGAGGCTCAGCCCGAAAGACTGAGAACCAGGGAAGCTCACACTGCAGCCCTGGTCTGAGGCTGAAGGCCTGAGAGCCCCCAGGAGGCCACTCGTGCAAGTTCCAGATTACAAAAGCTGAAGAACCTGGAGTCTGGAGTCTAAGGGCAGGAGGAGAAAAAGGTGTCCTGCTCCAGAAGAGAGAGAGAGAGAAAGTTGAGTGTCCCTTCTGCCTGCTTTTGCCCCCAGCAGATTGGATGGTGCCCACCCACGTGGAGGGCTGGTTTTCCTCTCTCAATCCACTAACTCACACATCAGTTTCCTCTGGAAATACCTTACAGACACCCAGAAACATGCTACTCCAACCATCTAGGCATCCTTCAATCCAGTCGATGCCTGATATTAACCTTCACAAGTCCACCCATTCTCAACTTGGCACCCATACGCCCCTCCAAAAACCACACTTAATCTCCAAGTAAAGACAACAATAAGGTCATAATTCCACCCAACATGATACAAGCACCCTGCATACACCTGAAAACACACACTGATCCCATCCCAGGAGAGAAGTTCTGGAGTGATGTTTACTTTCCTGATTATTCAATAACTTAAATGATCTGATGTAAATTTAACAAGTCTTAAATGCTGACAGAAAGTTAATAAATCTTATCTTACATGATAAAGTAGTAAGAGAAAACAAAGATATTTGCTTAATGTATATATGCACAAATTTATTCTTAACACAATGGCAGGCAATACTCATGACAATTTTCAGTATTTTTGTTTCTGTAGTTAGCCATGTGGTTATAGCTGGATTTTATAACTACTATCCAATCTATATTCCCTTCACCTTCAGCAAGCACCTCAGCTGGGCATGATTCTTACCTTGGGGTTTAGGGGGTGACCCAAACCTTCATTCCTGAAGAGCCTGCGTCACCTGTAGTCTTGCCTGGATGGGGTTGCTGTAGTTTCCCACCGACCTTCATCACAGGGTATGGTAATACAGAGAGACACGCTAAGGAACCTTCTGTAGTTCAGGCAGTCCACTTCCCCTTAGCAATCTGGATCTATCACCCCAGCACAGTAATTCCCCTCTTGGCCTGTTGACTCACAGGGATGAGGAGTCTGAAGTGACTGGATGGAAGTCTTAATTTCCAGGTCAATGGAATCACTGCTATATCTCCTAGTGGAGGTTTCCTCCCTCTGGAACTAAGACTTCTAGGCCAGCAGGACATAAGACACAGGGGAACAGGAAGCAAAAGTTTGGCTAGTAGGTCACTAGGAGTGATGATGTGTGGTACCACTCCCATTTCCACCCCTTGATCCCTGGACCTATAAATCCTGGCTATGAGAAAAAACAGCATTATACGTTGGATGCTAATTTGGAGCACGTATAACCTTTTGGAGAACTTTAACTTAGTCCTGCAAAGAATTGTCACCTGGCTGGTGCTGTCACTGCAGCTTTAAAAGGCCATTCTACCATTCTATAAAGATAGCTATTTCATGGTGATGCAGAACACAGTAAGAGCAATGAATTCTACGAGCATGAGTCCATTGCTGCACTTCTTTGGCTGTAATTGAGTCCCTTGGTCAGAAGCATTTCTGTTTAGAATACCATGACAGTGGATAAAGCATTCTGTAAGCCCAAGGATTGTAGTTTTGGCAGAAGCATTGTGTGCAAGGAAGGAAAACCCATAACCAGAGTAAGTGTCTATTCTGGTAAAGACAAACACTGCCCCTTCCATGATGGGAGTGGCCCAGTGTAATCAACCTGCCACAGGTTGCTATCTGATCATCCCAGGGAATGGTGCCATTATCTGCTGCTGGCAGGTGGTACAATCAGTGGTGTCTATAGCCAGGTCAGCCTTGATTGTGGAATTCCATGTTGCCAAGCATAAGCATGACCCCATCCCTGCCACCAGGGCACTTTTTTTATGAGCTCATTAGGTAGTGATTAGAGTGCTGGGGAAAGGGTGACTGGTATCCATGGACCTGGCCATCCTTTCTACTTATTAAAATCCTCCTCTCTGTGAGCACCCTTTGGTGAGCATTCACATGGGACCCAAATATCTTCACATCTTTTGCCCACTCAGAGAGGTCTATCCACATATCTCTACTTTTCTTTTCCCCAAATTTCTTTTCTTTTCTTTCTTTTTTTTGAGACAGATTCTCATGATGTCATCCTTGGTAGAGTGCCGTAGCATCACAGCTCACAGCAACCTCAAACTCCTGGGCTTAAATGATTCTCTTGCCTCAGCCTCCTAAGTAGCTGGGACTACTGGCACCCACCACAACGCCAACTATTTTTTTGTTGTTGTTGTTTTCATTGTTGTTGTTGTCATGGGTTCAAACCTGCCAGCCCTGGAGCATGTGGCTGGTGCCCTAACCACTGAGCATGGGCATGGAACCTCTTCCCCAGATTTGTTACCAATTTCCCAATCCTCTTACTTCCTAGGCCCATCATCTAGTCAAACCATTGGCTACGGCCCATGGATCAATATATGATCATACATCTGGCCATTTCTTCTTCCAAGCAAAGTGCCAGCCTGGTGGGAAGCTCCTGAGCAAAGCAGCCTAATGGTAGGTGGAAATGGCTGGCCCCTTATCCCACAGCCCTGCCTAGTCGGTGGCTGGGAACCACTCCAAGAAGAGTGTGATCCCAGCTCAAAAGCTGAGGCAAGTTTCCTCCAAAAAGTAAAAATAGAATCTCCATGTTATCCAGCAATCTCACTTCAGAGTATATATCCAAAGGGAATGAAATCAGCATCTTGAGGAGATATCTGTACTCCCATGTTTATTGCAGCATTATTCACAAAAGCCAAGTTATGGAATCAACCTACATAAGTGCCCATCCGCAGATGAATGGATAAAAAAAAATGGCCTATATAGACAATGGGATGCTATTTAGACTTAAAAAGAGGGAATTTTCATCAATTGCAACAATATGGATGAGCCTGAAGGGCATTATGCTAAGTGAAATAAGCCAAGCATAGAAAGACAAATAGCACGTGCTTTCATTATGTGGGAGTTCTAAAACAATCCAACTTATAGCAGCAGAGGGTAGCATGGTGGTTGCCAGAGGCTGGCAGGTAGAGGGAATGGAGATACGTAGGACAAAGGGTACAGTGGTTCCATCAGACAAGAAGATTAAATGATAAGAATTTGAAGTAATACATATGTTAATTAACTTGATTAAATCACTCCACATTGTGTACATATAATATCATTTTGCTAAAAACGTATACAATTATAATTTGTCAAAATTTGATTTTTTAAGAAAAGCTGAGGCAGTCCCCAAAAAGGACTGGGATTGTCAGTTTACACACACCCCTTGCAGCTGGGCAGCAAGCCCTTTTTCAAAGAGGAATCTGAGTGGTGCAGTTGTCCTGTTGGCCATAGGGAGGCTCAGATAAATTGTTTGCAATCTGGTCTAACTCCAAAGTTAGCAACTCTTTCCGCCCACTTGGGCTTGGACAGGACAATAAGAGGCTGAGGGAGGCTGCTGGAGGCGGAATGCAGGGGAGAAGAAGGAACAAGGAAGGCAGGATGGGCAGACTTCACAATACCTCCAGAGTGCAGGGCAGACCTCTGCAGGGCTACTCCCACCTCCCAGCTTCATCCCTGCTATTGTGTGAGGGACCAGGTCTGGCAGCTCTTGTTTCACTTTTTTCAGCTGCACAAAGGGCCAATGACACACCTCAAAGGCTTGGGTGAATGTACAAAGACTTTAGGTAAGAGAACGTTTCCAGCTTTGTATAGAGCCATTTGTTTGGGGGTGGGGAGGTAGCACAGAGCATCTTCCTCTGTGATGATTTGAACAAGTGCAAGCAAGCTAGCCCAGGCCATTTCCACAGGCCAGGCGCTTGGATTCAGAGCTCTGCATTCAATCTCACCAAAACCTTTGGATAAGATTGCCACTGCCTACAGACTCCTCCAGAACAGAACTCTCAACCTCCTCTCCTTGAAGCCATCTGGCTCTTGTCCTGTTGCTCAGCCCTGCCCAGCAACATTTCAAGGACACCAAGTCTGATGAGAGCAGTAAGCCCTTTTTCCTGCCATCCATGTGTCTGCCACCCACCACGCTCTTCCCACGGCATCTGAAGGGTTGGGTGTGTCTCTGCCTCCTCCAACCATGATGTCCACCTGTCCTGTACTTCCCAGGACTTGGCTGCTCCCTTCTTAGCCTGTTGACTCAGGGCTAAGGCTCACTGACTGGGTCACTGTCTCAGATAACCCCTTGCTCCCTCTCACTCCTGCCTTGCCTCTTCCAATATATTCCCCAATGAATAGCAGGAGTAATCTTGTTAAAATATAATCTTACCATGTTACCCCAGTATTGAAAACACTTTAGTGGTCCCCAGTTGCTTTCAAAACAAAGTTAACTCCCTAAGAGTAATAGATGTAATAGATGTGGCATTTTTTTGTTTGCTCTTGAGAAAGTCTGGGAAGGGAAGTACCAGCACCTCTGATTGGCTCCTGGTGGGAGAAGCAGCAGGTGAAAAAGGCTTCCTCATTTCAGTGAAGATGTATAGACTCTGTGGTGGTAGAAAATAAGTTAACAGAACTCAATTTCTGGAGGAAATGTAGTCCATCCATATAATACAATATTATTAATCCATAAAAAAGAATGATGTACTGATATGTGTTCCAACATGGATGGATTTTGAAATCATTATGCTAAGTAAAAGAAGCCTCAAAGACAACATATTGTGTCTCGGCACCTGTGGCTCAAGTGGCTAAGGCGCCAGCCACATACACCTGACCTGGCGGGTTCAAATCTAGCCCAGGCCTGCCAAACAACAATGACGACTGCAACCAAGAAATAGCCAGGTGTTGTGGTCCCAGCTATTTGGGAGGCTGAGGCAAAATAATTGCTTAAGCCCAGGAGTTGGAGGTTGCTGTGAGCTGTGATACTATGGCACTCTACCCAGGGCGACAGCTTGAGGCTCTGTCTCAAAAAAAAAAAAAAGAAGAAGAAGACAACGTATTGTATGATTCAATCTAGTGAAATTTCCAGCATAGGCAAATTTATAGAGACAGAAAGTAGATTAGTGGTTACCTAGGGCTAGGAGGAAGGTAGGGGTTGGAGAAAGGGAGTGATTGCTAATAGGTAAGAGTTCTTTGGGGTAATGATAATATAGTAAGATTTATTGTGGTATATCACTGTGAATATGCTAAAAATCTCAGAATTGTACATTTTAAAAGAATTGGTTTTTGTGGGTTTTTTTTTTTTTTTTTAGAGACAAAATCTCACTTTATCGCCCTCCGTAGAGTGCTGTGGCATCACAGCTCACAGCAACCTCCAACTCCTGGGCTTAGGCAATTCTCTTGCCTCAGCCTCCCGAGTAGCTGGGACTACAGGTACCCCCACAATGCCTGGCTATTTTTTGTTGCAGTTTGGCTGGGGCCAGGTTCAAACCCACCACCCTCGGTATATGGGGCCAGAGCCCTACCCACTGAACCACAGGTGTTGCCCTAAAAGAATGTATTTTATAGTATGTAAATTATACCTCAAAAATCTGTTTTTAGGCTGAGTGCAGTGGCTCATGCCTGTAATCCTAACACTCTGGGAGGCTGAGGCGAGTGGACTGCCTGAGCTCAGGAGTTGGGAGACCAGCGTGAACAAGAGCAAGACCCTCATCTCTACTTAAAAAATAGCTGGGTGTTGTTGCAGGTGCCTATAGTCCCAGCTATTCGGGAGGCTGAGGCAAGAGGATTGCTTGAGCCCAAGAGTTTGAGGTTGCTGTGAGGTATGACACCAGAGCACTCTACCCAGGGTGACAGAGTGAGAAAAAAAAATCTGTTTTAAAGGTGTTGGGGCAGGGGGCTGTGGCTAGAAGCAGCACTTAGAAATGCAGTCTCCACTCCAGTCCTCAGGGCAAACAGCCAATTCTGGACATTAGTCTTCTACTCCTTGTCTCCATTTTCTTTTTTCTTTCTTGTAGAGACAGAGTCTCACTTTATTGGCCTTGGTAGAGTGCTGTGGCGTCACACAACTCACAGCAACCTCCAACTCCTGGGCTTAGGCAATTCTCTTGCCTTAGCCTCCTGAGTAGCTGTGACTACAGGCGCCCACCATAACGCCGGGCTATTTTTTTGTTGCAGTTTGGCCGGAGCTGGGTTTGAACCTGCCACCTTGGGAACCACCTTGAACATTTTGTTGAAAGGAACTTCCTGGGAACACACTACGAACTGCAGCATGAAATTGGGTTTCAACTGGTTCTGCTGACATGTGTCAGTAACTTGGATGAATTTATACCTTGGCTCTGCCACTGACTTGCTGTGTCGTCCAGTAAGTCTGCAACCTGCTCAGTGCCAAATAGTAACTGGAGTAAAATGAGTTTACCTGGGGATTTTCTTGCTGTGGGTTTTATTTTTTTGAAGCAAGTATATGGTAACTAACATTTGTACACTCTTTTAATGCACGTGTTTTATCTCAACTAACCCTGTGGGGCAGACATGTTTCCTAGTGACAGATGTAGGGGCTGTGGAACAGAGAGTTGGGCGATTCCAGCTGGCACAGTGGAGCCAGGCCTCAAGCCCAGGCTTTCTACTTTTCTGACTCCAAATTCTGCTCTCATTCCTTTCCAAAAAACTCCCTTTCCTTTTTACTTACAGAATGCCTATGTTAAGGAAATCAACTTAACTTTCAATTGCTACCAAGGCTGTTTTCAGCCCTGGGAGTCAGCCTCTCTCTGGCCAACCCTGTTCAGCCATTTGGCTGCTGGTGGCCCCTTCCCATAGTTCTACAGCACCTGGGACTCGATTTCACACAACTGGACAGGGCTGTGCTGGCTTGCCTGCCCTGTGACATTGAGTAAATGTTTGCAGAAAAGACTGAAAGGAGAACTAATCCTTTTATTTATTTATTTATTTTTTTGAGACAGTCTCACTTTGTCGGTCTCGGTAGAGTGCTGTAATGTCACAGCTCACAGCAACCTCAGACTCTTGGGCTTAAGCGATTCTCTTGCCTCAGCCTCCCGAGTAGCCCACCACAATGCTCAGCTGTTTCTTTTTGTTGTTGTTGTTGTTGTCATTGTCATTTTTAGCAGGCCGGGGCCAGGTTTGAACCCACCAGCCCTGGTGTATATGGCTGGCACCCTAACCACTGAGCTATAGGCACTGAGCCACGTGTAGCTATTTTTAGAGACGAGATCTTGCTCTGGCTCAGACTTGTGAGCTCAGGCAATCTGCCCGACTCAGTCTCCCAGAGTGCAACTTTTGCACATGTTGACCCCCTAGACCTGCTTGGCACCTCCTCAGCTGTTTTTCAGGATGCAGCAGAATGACCTTCTCCAGGAAGCTCCCCCTGCCCTCTGCTCCCTACCCTGCCCTCCACCAAACAGCTGGCATAGCAAGTAGTACAGCAGAGGCTGTTGGTGCTTTACCAGGCTGGTCAGCCATCCTCCAACTGCTGTGAATGTTGGCTCTGAGGACCCCCACACGCATTCCCCCATCAACTTGCATCTAAAGTTTGAAAGGAAGCTTAAAGAAAAAAACCTCAAACCAAAAGCAAAACAGAAAAAAACCAAAAAGAAAAAAAAGCTGGGTGTTGTGGTAGGCACCTATAGTCCCAGCTACTGGGAAAGCTGAAGGAAGAGGATTGCTTGAGCCCAAGAGTTTGAGATTGCTGTGAGCTATGATGCCACATGGCACTCTACCAGGGCAAGAAAGTGAGACTATCTAAAAAAACAAACAAACAAAAAATTACTTTTCCTCTAAGGCAGTGATTTTAAACTGGTATGCTGAGGCATGCTGAGAGAGGATCTTAGGTGTGTTGTAAAAAAATTTTAAGGATCATTAATTATTTTTGAAATAAGTTCAAAGCACAGTAAGTATATTCTTTTTTTGATTAGCATAATTTAAATGTGCCACAGAAGTTTAACTATACGTTCTCGTGTATCAGTGAGATAAAAAAAAAAGAAAAAAAAAAGGTTGCAAAGCACTGCTCTAAGGGAGAGGCTCTGCTCCAGAGCCCACCTGGTCCACCACTCTGGACCAGGCCAAGGCTAAACATGACCTGAGACCTGGCTCAGCGGTTTCTCCTTCACTGACCTGCTGCACTTCCTCTCTTACAGGCATTTTCCTTCCAAAACCTCTGCAGCCAGATCGGTGCCTCCAGCTAATGCACTAGTACATTCCACGGTAATTAACCATTTTTTTTTTTTATAGTCTCCTAGACTAGACTCTGAACTCCTTGAAGGCAGGGCCGGTGTCCACACCTGCCATTTGGGGGCCTGGCACAGAGCAGGTCTCCATGTAGAATTCTTTTTTTTTTTTTTTTTTGTAGAGACAGAGTCTCACTTTGTTGCCCTCGGTAGAGTGCCATGACGTCACACAGCTCACAGCAACCTCCAGCTCTTGGGTTTAAGCGATTCTCTTGTCTCAGCCTCCCGAGCAGCTGGGACTACAGGCGCCCGCCACAACGCCCAGCTATTTTTTGGTTGCAGTTTAGCCGAGGCCAGGTTTGAACCCGCCACCCTCGGCATATGGGGCCGGCGCCCTACTCACTGAGCCACAGGCACCACTCTCCATGTAGAATTCTTAAGCTTCTGAGCGGTTCTGCTTTTCCCTGGGGTCCCCTCCTAATCATGTCCCCCTCTTCTGTTGTATTAATGTAGATTTGGTTGATTTGCTTTCGTTCTGCATGAAGGGCTAATTGGTAACTTTCCCCTCCCTTTGACCTTCCAATTATTATTTTTTGTTTCTTTGTTTGCAGTTTTTGGCTGGGCCGGGTTCGAACCCGCCATCTCCGGCATATGAGGCCGGCGCCCAATTACTGAGCCACAGGCGCTGCCCTCCATGTCTCCCTCTTCTGGTCTCCTCATTCCCGCTAAGTGACAAAAATGTCCGTTTGTCCAGGCTGAGTTGGGGGGACCAAGAAGTGGGGTTGGCCAACTTTCCACTTCCCTCATTAACCTTCTCAAAACTTAGGTTTCAGGGCGGTGCCTGTGGCTCAGTGGGGAGGGCGCCGGTTCCATATACCGAAGGTGGCAGGTTCAAACCTGGACGCGGCCAAATTGCAACGACGACAACAACAACAACAAAATAGCTGGGTGTTGTGGTGGGCGCCTGTAGTCCCAGCTACTCGGGAGGCTGAGGCAAGAGAATTGCCTAAGCCTAGGAGTTGGAAGTTGGAGGTTGCTGTGAGCTATGTGACTCCACAGCACTCTACTGTGGGCAATAAAGTGAAACTGTCTCTACAAAAACCAAAAAACACTTAGGTTTCAAAGAGGCTGAGGCAGACTGGGGGAGGGGTCTGAAAGGGCTGGGCTAGCCGCCGAGCAGGAGCTTCCAGGGGCTGGGGGTGGCTGGGGTGGTGCCAGGCACGTGTGTGCCACTTCCGGAACTGGGCAGTGCGACAGCTTTTGCAGAAAGCAGCACAGCCGCGGTGGATGCGCGGCCTCTTGCAATCACTGCTCTTGACTTTTCCCTCGCTCTCTTAACTTCATAAACGCTCTAGGAACCGTGGCGTGCCCACTCCTTTTCATTCATTCCCGCCCACTCGCGGCACAAACCCACGTCACAGGAGGCACGACTCGCCCGGAGGCTTATTAGCTTTCCAGGCAACATCCAGCTCACATCACGCAGGCCCTGAGTCAGCGGGTGGGCGGGCGACTGTGCGGCTGACTCAGGCGCTCGTGGCAGCAGGGGGCAGCTCTACCCAGAGAGGCTCGCCGGGCCCAGGCCCGGACGACTGCTCAGGGGGCTAATCCCACCCAAGGACGTCCATCCTTCCTTCCCGTGGCCCCCACCCATTCTCCTCGCCCAGCTCTGGGACGCGGAGCAGCCCCCCAGGTTTCAGGTGGGCATCTCCGCGGAGGCGGGGCAATAGCAACTTACCCGGATGTAAACACGTTGCTTGATTGGCGTAGGGCTGGGCATGTGATTGCTTACAGCCAACGACTGGCACTGAGACTCAGCCTAAAAATTCTGGGAGAAAGCCTTTCTTGGCTTTCTTGCCTTTCTTTGCCTTCCTTGCCTTCCTTGCCTTCCTTGCCTTCTTTCTTTCTCCCTTTCTCCCTTCCCTTCCACTTCTCCTTCCCCTTCCCCTCCCTATCCCCTTCCTCCTCCCCTCTCTCACCCTCCCCTTTCCCCTCTCTCCTAACCCTTCCTTTCCCTTCCCTCTCCTTTTCTTTTCTTTCTTCTTCTTCCTTTTTTTTTTTTTTTTTTTGCTGAACTTGAATTCCCAGAGGAGGCAGGGACTAGAGCTGCTGACTCCAGTTTGCCACTTTGTGAAACCTGAGACTGAAGCCAACCCTCCAGAAAAGAGAGAAATGGTGGGAAACTGAGTCCTATTTATATCCTGGAGTCACGAATCCAACCATTCTTCAAGATGGAATGATAAACAAACTTTTGGATTTCCGTGGCTCAATGTGCTGTTTTTGCTTAAGTCAGTATGAGTTTTCTGTCACTTGCAGTTGAAAGAATCCTAATCAATACAGGTATTTACGACCACATCTAACCACTCCTCAGACATACTTTTTTTGTTGTTTTAATGGAGCGATCGTTGTTCGCAGATTTAAGAAATTGAGCATAGCTGTTCATATTGCCTTCACTTCAGCTGTGCCAGATACACTGTTGATACTGCATGTACTGAATTTAGTGCTGCTGTTTAAAATGTCTTCAAAAGATTATATAGTGGTTCAACATTTGGATAAAAAAGGATTAGCGAGAAAAGCAAGTATACCGAGCAACGGTAAGTGAAGTTAATATTAATGAAACACCTTTTCTCTTTAGAGAAATGACTGCTGTTTTCTTAAAAAATAAGCAAGTGCTTTGTAACACATAATATAGGAAAATAGCCACAAGTTGAAGTTGTGTTATACTTTGTTTATGTGATATTGATAAAAAGATTGACTATGATTATACACCAAACAACACAAGCGAAGGCAGAAGAAAACAGCGGAATCTCACAGAAGAGATGAGAGAAATGTCAAAGCAACAAGAGTCACTGTGACTTGTTTATGATTTGTGCAGGACTGTTGTTGAGACTCTGTACATTGTCATAGCTCAATAGGTGGTGTGTTCTTTTTCTTAGTAGTGGGTGTTATCACTCCCAGGTTGCAAAAGTGCTGTTAAAGTTACTAGCTCAAGATTGCAGGCTGAGTCCGAAACTATGGACCTAAACCATTACATTCTGTCCACCCACCACCCTGGATTCTTATTGGTCAAGGGTAGTGGAGAATTGGGACATCTTCTGCCCATCCCAGTCCTGCTATTTGAGCACTCTGGCTACACTGGCTGAGGACAGGTAGCAACAAGTGGCTTCAGTGGCCTGGGTCTTCAGTGATGTTTGCTGTCATATTGTTTCATTTCACTAGAAAGACTCTTCCCACCCCCAAGAATTTTTATGTCTATAATTTGAGTAGTGCCAGTAGGTTATGCTTTGGGTTGTACTTTTTCCTCCTCTAAGTATTTTTAATCATCTTTGCATAATACAGGATTTCTGTAAACATTATGTACTCATTTCTCCATCCAATATCAATAACATTCTTATTAGATTGTCTTTCTATTAAAGCTAATAGAAAAACAATACGTGTTATTTACTACAAGCTGGCATGGATGGTAGTTTTACACACACTGGTCTCAAAATGCTTGGGTTCAAGCCTAGTTCTGCCACCTACTTGCTATATGACTCTGGGCAAGTTACTTAAACTCTCTGATTCTGGGCGGCACCTGTGGCTTATATACTGAGGGTGGTGGGTTCAAACCGTGCCCCAGCCAAACTGCAACAACAAAATAGCCAGGCATTGTGGCGGGTGCCTGGGAGGCTGAGGCAAGAGAATTCCCTAAGCCCAAGAGTTGGAAGTTGCTGTGAGTTGTGACACCACGGTGCTCTACTGAGGCCGATAAAGTAAGACTCAATCTCTACAAAAAAACCCCAAAAAAACAAAAACAAAAAATCCTCTCTGGTTCCCCGTCTGTAAAATTATGATGATACTGGCTGGGTGCAGTAGCTGACACCTGTAATTCTAGCACTCTAGGAGTCTGAGGCAGGTGGATTGCTTGGGCTCAGGAGTTAGACACCATTTTGAGCAAGGGCAAGACCCCTGTCTCTACTAAAAATAGAAAAAATAAGCCAGGTTTAATGTAAACAACTGTAGTCTCAGCTGTTTGGGAGGCTGAGGCAGGCAGATCACTTTAGCCCAGGAGGTTCAGATTGCTGTGAGCTAGGCTGATGCCACAACACTCTAGCCTGAGGCAACAGAGTGAAACTTTTGTCTTTTAAAAAAAAAAGAAGGCCAGGTAAGGTGGCACATGCCTGTAATCCTAGCACTAGCACTTTGGGAAGGCGAGGTGGGTGGATTGCCTGAGCTCACTGATTTGAGACCAGCCTGAGCAAGTGTGAGACCCCCATCTCTTAAAAAATAGTCCTGCATTGGCTGCGCCTGTGACTCAAAGGAGTAGGGTGCCAGCCCCATATGCAGGAGATGGTGGGTTCAAACCCAGCCCTGGCCAGAAACTGGAAAAAAAAAAAAGGCAAAAAAAAAAAAAACAAAACCTTGCATTGTGGCAGACACCTATAGTCCCAGTTACTTGGAAGGCTGAGACAAGAGAATTGCTTGAGCCCAAGGTTGCTGTGAACAATGACGCCACGGTGCTCTATTAAGGTGACAAAGTGAGACTCCGTCAAAAAAAAATTATGATACTACTACATAATAGTATATGACCTAATTTGTACAAATGTTGTGAGGCTTAAGTGAGACAGTATATCTTATACAAAGCCCTAGAGCAGAGGTGTCCAACCTTTTGGCTTCTCTGGGCCACATTAGAAGAATTTTCATGGACCACACATTAAATACACAAACACTAATGAAAGCTTGTGAGCAAAAGAAAAGGTCCAGGCATAATTTTCATGCTCTCTGCCACCACACATAAGCAAAAAAGTCCTCACATAATAATCCTAATTATGCAGTGGTCCTTACTTTTATAAGTCCCTCTCTTTTTACAAGTCTCAGTGATTTACTGAGTCCTATTTATATTACTGGGGCACCATCAGTTAACTATACCAGACATGTTGATAATAAACAAAGAAAACCACTTTAACGTAAAGTTGTTACTGCTTTGTATAAATCTCTTAATTTAGTTGTGTCTTTTTTTTTTTTTTTTTTTGAGACAGGGTCTCACTATGTTGTGAATGTTGTGGGGTTACAGCAACCTCAAACTCTTGGGCTTAAGTGATTCTCTTGCTTCAGCCTCTCAAGTAGCTTGGGACTACAGGCGTCTGCCGCAACACGTGGCTATTTTTTGGTTGTAGTTGTCATTGTTGCTTGGCAAGCCTGGGCTGGGTTCGAACCCACCAGCTCCAGTGTATGTGGCTGGTGCCCTAGTCGCTGAACTACGGGCACTGAGCCAATTTAGTTGTGTCTTTTAATTACATTAAAGAAGCTATTTCTTCAGTGACATTATATTCGTCATCAATAACTAATTAAAATGGCAAGTTGCACTATATTTGTAGCATCTGTGCTGTCATCCATCACCAAAGCAAAAAATTTAAAATTAGCAGCTCTACTCTCCAAACTTTTTTCAATAGATTTTCCAATTTCTTCCATTCTTTCCCTAACTATAGTCTGCTGAAACAAACTGATTTTAGAAATAGTCCCCTTTTTTTCAGGGGAAATTATATCTGCCATGCTTTCCATATGTTGCTTAATAAACTGTCAATAAATGGTTTTGATTTTTTTGCTATTAAATAGGTTACCACATAGCTAGCTTTTATAATGGAAACCATCTGAGTCATTAGCTTAAAAATTTTTTTTTGTTGAGAAGACAGACTTTTTTCAGTTATGCTATTTTGTCCTTATGACACAATCCTCTGTATACATTGAATTTGGCAGCATGTTTCAAATTATAGTCTTTGAAAACTGGCACAATTTCCCTATAAATTAAGCAGAGTGCTTCACTATTTGCCACAACAAAAAAGTAGTTGATGTGTCCACTTCCCAATGAACTAACTTCCCTCTTTTGTAATTTTTTGGAGGGGTTCTATTTTCTTCTGAGACGTTGTAGAAGCCAAGCTCAGATTAAAAAAATAATAATAGAGAAGGACTATATTTACTTTTTTTGAGAGGGACAGAGTCTCACTTTGTCATCCTGTGTAGATTGTTGCGGTATCATCATAGCTCACAGCAACCTCGAACTCCTGTGCTCAAACAATCCTGTTGCCTCAGTTTCCCAAGTAGCTGGGACTATAGGTGCTCGCCACATCACCTAGCTAGTTTTTTCTATTTTTAGTAGAAATGGGGTCTTGCTCTCGCTCAGGGTGATCTTGAACTCCTTAGCTTACGCAGTCCATCTGCCTCGGCCTCCCAGAGTGCTAGCTTTACCACCTAGCCACAGCACCTGGCCTTATATTTACTTCTATGATGAAAATTGACAGTAAAATAGAAGCAAGGTTTGAGCACTTCCACATCTCAGCTGCTGATGAAAACAGGGTAGGTTATGTGTGAGGTGCCACTGAGGTGTGCAGATATTTTCATTATCAAATAGGAATGCTAACCTGACTTCTAAATAACATTAAACACCTAACTTTGCAATGGCAGATTGAAATATTATAGATAATCACTGCCTTGCCAAGTCACCGTGAGCACATGTAATGTCTGACATGTGGTGTCAGTTCAACTGTCAGCACTTGGAAGATAACACACTGACAGCCACACGCCACTGTAAAACTGAAGCCACACATGTACAAATAGCAACAGTGTGTATATGTTTATTTTATGTGAGATTGTGGCACGACATCATCATCTACAGAGTTAACATTGGAGAACCACTTAGTGAAGTTCCACCCAAAAAATCTCATAATGTTTTAAGTTAAGTTTATGATTTTGTGTTGGGCTGCATTCTAGCCATCCTGGGCCTTGGGTTGGGCACCCCTGCTCTAGAGCCTGACACACTAATGTCTTTAACAAACCTTATACACATATGCCAGGTATTATTGTTTTGTTGTTGTTCTTGCTGTTGTTTTTAGAGATAGGCCTTACTCTGTTGCTCAGACTGGAATGCAGTGGTGCAGTCACAGCTCACTATAACCTGCTAGAACTTCTGAACTTAAGTGATCTTCCCTCCCGCACCTCTGGAGTAGCTGGGACTACAGGCACTTACCACCATGCCTGACTAATAATTTAATTTTTTTTTTTTTTTTTTTTTTGAAACAGAGCCTCAAGCTATCACACTGGGTAAAGTGCTGTGGCGTCACAGCTCACAGCAACCTCCAACTCCTGGGCTTAAGCAACTTTCTTGCCTCAGCCTCCCAAGTAGCTGGGACTACAGGCGCCCACCACAATGCCCAGCTATTTTTTGGTTGTAGTTGTCATTGTTTGGCAGGCTTTTTTTTTTAATTTTAAAGAAGTATACTTTTTTTTTTTTTTTTAGATTTCAATAGATTTAGGGGTACAAGTGGTGTTCGTTACGTAGATGAATTGTATCAAACTCAAGGCTTTCAGTGTACTTGTCACCAGAATAATGCACATTGTACCCGACAAAATCATTTAATTTTTTAAGGAAATAAGGGTCTCATAGTATTACTCAGGCTGTCCTCTCAAAGTGCTAGGATTATGGCATGAGCCACCACACCCAGCCTATTGTTTCCATTGAACAATTCAGAGAATAGTTATGAGGACTAGATAAATCAATATTTATCAAGTAATGTACCACTTCTCCTACACAAAGACGTGGCCCAGTAATTCCTTACTTCCTTCTTAGCTCTTTATGCTTTTAACAAGATAACCTTAAGCCAAGTATAGTCACTCACACCTGTAATCCTAGCACTTTGGGATGCTGGTGTGGGTGGGGTGGGAATTACTTGAGGTCAGAAGTCTGAAACCAGCCTGAGCAATTTAGACTAATATTGGATGAATTGCCTGTCTTTATATGACCATACTTCAATTACTTTTTGGGTTTTATTTTGATTTATTTATTTATTTATTTTGTAGAGACAGAGTCTCACTTGGTAGAGTGCCATGGCATCACATAGCTCACAGCAACCTCCAACTCCTGGGCTTAGGCGATTCTCTTCCCTCAGCCTCCTGAGTAGTTGGGACTACAGGCGCCCGCCACAACACCCAGCTATTTTTGGTTGCAGTTTGGCCGGGGCCAGGTTTGAACCCGCCACCCTTGGTATATGGGGCCGGCGCCCTACTCACTGAGCCACAGGTGCTGCCCCTACTTTTTGGGTTTTAATGAACACACATAAGTCAAAGTATCTTGCAAACTATGGAGTTCCTTTGGACTCTTGACTATCTAAAAGATGAAATAATATTTATGTGTTAGGTATGTTTGTGCCATTGTATGGTGTACTGCAGCTATTTAACATGGGAAATCTAAATGGCATCTTTATGATAGCTGAAATGTGCTTTATGTATACTGAAGTTTTTATACAAAAGCAGTCTGAGAAGTTATTATAGTGAACATTTTTGCATTTCTTTTAAGTAGTAAGGAGATGATGGGAAAGTACAGGGTTTTTTTTAAAGAATGTTTTAAAAGATAATTTGTTTTAATATTCTTTACTTCAGACAACAGGAATGATTTTTTTTTTTTTTTTTGAGAAACTGAAAGTTCTGGGTGGGCACAGTGGACTTGAGCCCAAGAGTGGAAGTTGCTGTGACCTATAATGCCATGGCACTCTTCCAGGGCAACAGAGTGAGACTCTGTCTCAAAAAAAAAAAAAAAAGGAAAGAAAGAAACTGAAAATTTCATGTGAATGATTCTGTCTTGGAAGGCTTTTTTGATTTTAAACCTTTTAGGGCTTATAACACTATTTGTTAATTTTGGGAGAACTCATTTTCCCAGATTAGATTAAGGCTGTAAAAATAAATGTTTTCAGTAGCAAGAACGGCATTGCTTAAAAATTGAATGGCATTGATAGCAAGATAAGCATTTAGGGTAGTGTTTTATTCACATATTTGTAAGTACTTGTTCATTGTGAAAATGTGTACTAATGAAAGCCACGTGTGTCTATGGACACCAGAGGATATCCAGGTTTTTTTGTGTATGTAGCTTATCGTATTAAATTATTATTGCACTTAGCTTAAAATAAGGATTAAAACTGCATTTAAATAGATCACAGACTATCACTCTCTGTGAATCTGAACTTTTTGAGGGCCATTTATAGACATTACCTACATGGGAAAATTTTACTTTCTTAACCTATTAATTTTTTTTTTATTTTGAGACAGAGTCACACTTTGTCAACCTCAGTAGAGTGATGTGGCATCATAGCTCACAGCAACCTCAGACTCTTGATCTCAAGCAATCCTCTTATTTCAGCCTCCCAAGTAGCTGGGACTACAGGCACTGCCACAATACCTGGCTAGTTTTTCTTTTTTTAGTAGAAATGGGGTCTGTCTCTTGCTTAGGCTGGTCTCCAACTCCTGAGCTCAAGCAGTCTACCTGCTTCAGCCTCCCGGAGTGCTGGGATCAACTAGGCTCAAGCCACCGTGCCCAGCCTTTTCTTAACCCATTAATACAAGGAATAAAGTATGAAAAATTAAACAGGTTAAAAATAAATAAATAGGGCAGTGCCTATAGCTCAGTGGGTAGGGTGCTGGCCACATACACCGAAGTTGGCGGGTTCAAACCCAGCCTAGGCGAGCTAAAAACAATGACAACTGCAACAACAACAAAAAGCCAGGCATTGTGATGGACGCCTGTAGTCCCAGCTACTTGGGAGGCTGAGGCAAGAGAATTGCTTAAGCCCAAGAGTTTGAAGCTGCTGTGAGCTATGACACTATGGGCGTCAGCTTGAGACTCTGTCTCAAAAAATATAAAATTAAGAATAAATAAATAAATAAGTAAATATTGTTGAATGAGCAAAGAAAGAAACAGAACAAAACTAATTGGCCCATGGCGGGTCATGGGCCCTGTGACTGGCAGAGGTTAGCCCTTGCTCTACCCACAGAAAGTTTACTAAACACAGCTAAGCAGCCTGTTACAGCTAGGAGGCTGGGTCGTGGCACCAGGTGGTCTGAGTTGTGATCACAGCTTCACTGTTACTGCCTGTGTGACCTCAGCTAATTTACTTAATATTACTGTGCCTCAGTTTCTATCAACTTTTTGTGGGGATTATTAAGTTAACATGTTAAAGGTTAGAACATCAGGCTCGGCGCCTGTGGCTCAAGCGGCTCAGGTGCCAGCCACATACACCTGAGCTGGCGAGTTCGAATCTAGCCTGGGCCCGCCAAACAACAATAACGACTGCAACCAAAAAATAGCCAGGCATTGTGGCAGGTGCCTGTAATCCCAGCTACTTGGGAGGTGGAGGCAAGAGTATCACTTGAGCCCAGGAGTTGGAAGGTGGATGGAGATTTGCTTCAGGCAGCTAGGAAAATCAGGCCTTGTGAAAGGAGACCAGACTCTGAGCACAGAGAGTCAGATTAGGAGCTGGGGGTGCACACACTAGGACCCCTCTTGTGAAGATTCCCAAGTTTAGGCACTTTGCTCTGGGACTCTGGAACAAAGCCACCTAACCCAGGGGTCAGCTGGGGTCTCTCTGAGCCTGAAGTGTTAAGGTAAACAGTCATCTCTTTGCCTGGGCTCTACAAAGCAACCATTCACCCCTGCATCTCACAAATGTGATCATTTCACCGTCAATTTGTGATCATTTCACTGGCAATTTGAGGGGTCACATCCTAAGACCTTCACTCTTCTTACCTCCCACTGTGTTCCAGAATAACCAGAAAATTCTTTCCCCCAATCACATAGGAGAACTCCAGCCATCCTCACAGCTTCTGGGGTGGGATTAGTGATTGAACATCTCCCCAACTTGGGTTTATCAAGGAATTTTTTTTTTTTTGTAGGGGGGAAATACATCCTAATTTGGCCAGGAGTGGTGGCCTGTAATACCAGCAATTTGGGAGGCTGAGGTGGATTGCTTTAGCTGAGGAGTTTTTTTTTTTTTATTTGTTTGTTTTTTGAGACAGAGTCTCAAAGCTGTGACCCTGGGTAGAGTGCCATGGCATCTATAGCTCATAGCAACCTCAAATTCTTGGGCTTAAGCAATTCTCTTGTCCCAGCCTCCCAAATAGCTGGGACTACAGGTGCCTGCCACAATGCCCAACTATTTTTTGGTTGTAGTTGTCATTGTTTGGCGGGCCCGGGCTAGATTTGAACCCGCCAACTCCGATGTATGTGGCTGGCATTCTAGCCACTGAGCTAAAGGCGCTGAGCCGAGCTGAGGAGTTTGAGACCAGCCTGAGCAAGAGCAAGACACTGTCTCTATTAAAAATAGAAAAACTAGTTGGGGCTGGGTGAGGTGGCTCACGCCTGTAATCTTAACACTGTGGGAGGCCGAAGTGGGTGGATTGCCTGAGCTTGCAGGTTCGAGACAAGCCTGAGCAAGAGTGAGACCTCATCTCTTAAAATAGCCAGTCATTGTGGCTGGTGCCTGTTAGTCCCTGCTACTTGGGAGGCTGAGGCAAGAGGATGGCGCCAACCCAGGAGTTTGATGTTGCTGTGAGCTATGACATCACAGCACTGTACCCAGGGTGACAGAGTAAAACTGTGTCTCAAAAAAAAAAAGAACATCCTGGTTTACTTAACATGTATAGGCAGGAGCCTTCAGAATGAAAACTCTGGAATCTTTTCTTTTTTTTCTTTTTGTTTTTACAAATAAACAATGCCTCCCCCGAAAAGAATTCCAGTGAATGTGATTTTCTCCATCTCATTACCATCAGGTTTATGCCATGGCTCTTTACCCTTCTGATTGGCCTGGTTTGGTTTACATTCCTTTGCTAGGGAGGTGAGGTACTTCAGTCAGAATTTGATTGTGTGGCCTCTTTGGGGTGTGGAAGAGGACTCAAACCCACTCAAATCACATGGACCAAGAAGGAATAGGAGCTGGTTATTCCCTGGAAATGCTGTTCCCAGTCCCTGGGCCATGGGCCAGGGCCAATCTGTGGCCTGTTAGGAACTGGGCAGCACAGGAGGAGGTGAGTGATGGGTGAAGTGATGGGTGAAGCTTCACCCTTGTATTTATAGCTGCTTCCCATCACTCACATCACGGCCTGAGCTCTGCCCCCTGTCAGATCAGCAGCGGCATTAGATTCTCAGAGGAACATGAACCCTACTGTAACCTGCACATGTGAGGGATCTAGACTGCACCATTTGATGGAAACCTAATGCCTGGTGATCTGAGGTGGTGATGCTAGTGCTGGCAAGTGGCTGCAAATACGGATTATCCTTAGCAGAGAGGTTTAAATGCACAACAACTGTAATAAATCAAATGCTTGGAGGCTCGTATCAAAACCCCCTCAGTGGGTGGCAAGTGACAATTAAGCTGCAGCTGGTGGCAAGCTTTATAGTGACAAGTGAGTTGAGGGACCTCAGTTGGACAGGTGCATGTAGCTTTAAGTCAGAATTTCAGTGAACATGTGGGCCACCCATTATTTAATTCCTTCCGTCTGCACCTCTTTCCCGCATGCATTGCACACTTTTCTCAGTCACAGTTTTGGTAAGCTCACAAGCTAAACCTAGCTAAATGAATGCAAAACAAATACTGCTGGAAAGCTTCTTTGAAATGGGCCAATGATGAGACAGCAGAAGTGAAAGCTGCATTTCAAAGAAATTCCCAGTAGTCCTGCCTAAATTACAGGTTCATTGCAACAGGCGATTTACATTCTCCAAGCCTGCGTAATACACGTATAGTATGTGGTGACCAGCTAGCCAACAAAGCCGTGAACCTTCACAACGACTTCGCCAAGTGGAGACCAAGCATCCTGCACTAAAGGACAAGACTTTGCGGTTTTTCAAAAGAAAAAAAAGTGAACACAAAGAACAGAAGCAATTGCTGAAGCACCACTTCATCAAACATGTCTGCTGAGAGCAGCATTCTAGTAGCTAACCGCACTGCTCAAGGTGAGAAGCCCTCTAGTATCCCTGAAGAGTCCATCTTGCCCGCTGCTAAGGACTTTTGCTGTGAACTTATAGAAGAGGCTGCAGTTCACAAGGTGGCGCGTGTTCCTCTTTCAGCTAGTACCATAACTCAGTGAACTAATGAAATAGCAGAGGATATGAAGGCACAATTGTTAGGATTATTGAGCCACTGTGGTACGTAATCCGTGTTTGACGAGTCTACCAATGCTGACAGGTCAACAATGCTTGTTTTGTGCGATATATTTTTCCAGAAGGATGTGCCCAAGGATATGTTATGTGCCAGCCAACACCACAGCTGCAGAACTGTTCATGTCTTTGAATAATTGCGTGTCAGGAAAGCTGAATTAGTCATTTTTTGTTGTTTGAGACAGAGTCTCACTATGTCACCCTTAGTAGAGTGCTGTGGCGTCACAGCTCACAGCAACCTCAGACTCTTGGGCTCAAGTGATCCTCTTGCCTCAGCTTCCCAAGTGGCTGGGACTACAGGTGCCAGCCACAATGCCCAGGTAGTTTTAGAGACAAGGTCTTGCTCTTGCTCAGGTTGGTCTTAAACCCATGAGCTCAGGCAATCCACCTGCCTCGGCCTCCCAGAGTGCTAAGATTACAGATGTAAGGCATGAATTAGTCATTTTGTGTCGGTGTCTGCACAGATGGAATGGCTGCCATGACTGGATGGCCTTCTGTTTTCACTACTCGGGCCAAGGAGGTTGCTTCTGAATCTGAATATATACACTGTGTCATCCATAGAGAAATGCTGGGCTAGCCAAAAAATGTCACCTGAACTAAACAACATTTTGCAGGATGTGATTAAAATTGTCAACCACATTAAAGTACATGCCCTTAACTCACATCTGTTCATGCAGCTCTGTGAGGAGAGGGACGCAGAGCACACACATCTTCTCTTATACACAGAGATGGGATGGCTTTCTAAAGTGGCCAGAGTTTTTGAGTAAAGAATGCCAATCTAGAGATTTCTTTTAGAAAAATAGTCACCACTGGCAGCACATTTTGGTGACATAGAATGGGTCGAAAAGCTTGCTTACTTGTGTGATATATTCAACTTCCTCAGTGAACTCAATCTGTCACTTCAGGGAAGAAGAGCAACTGTATTCAAGTCGCCAGGTAAAGTGGCTGCTTTCAGAGCCAAACTGGAATTATGGCAGTGACATACAAAAAGTATGTTTGAGCATTACTTCCCAGCCACGAAAGACCCCTGAACTGGGAAGGAATGGATCTGTGACCCATTTGTGAATAAACCAGGTGAATAGACTTTGTGCTAGAAGAGGACCAACTGCTTATGTTTGCACAAGTTAAGACGGTGCCTTCAAAATGTGTTTGAGACAACTTCAAATCTCTGTAGGTTCTGTATTAAAGTCAAGGTGAATATCCTGAGATTGCCACAAAAGAACTGAAAAGCCTGTTCCCTTTGCAACATCCTATCTTTGTGAAGCAGGGTTTTCTGCAGTGACAGCAGCCAAAATGAGATTACAAAATAGACTGGGCATAAGCAATATGCTTTGGGTGTCATTGTCTCTCATTAGACACAGATAGGGCTATCTAGTTGCAGGAAGACAAGGTCAGGGCTCCCACTGATTTTGCATTATGGTGAGTTATATAATTCAACGTATTGTTATTACATTGTAATAATAATAGAAATAAAGTGCATAATAAATGTACTGTGCTTGAATCATCCCGAAACCATTGCCCATCTGTGGGAAAATTGTTTTCCATGAAACCAGTCCCTGATGTCAAAAAGTTTGGGGACCACTTCCCTAGAAGTTTTACTGGGCTGACAAAGGACGTCCACTTCACCTTATGTGTGCCACTTCCTGGCAGCGTGAACAATTTTAACCAATTCATGTTATTAATAGTTAGACTGCTTCTATTTTATTTTTTAGACTTTTAAATTTTATTTATTATTATTATTATTTTATTTTTTTTTTTTTTGCAGTTTTTGGCTGGGGCTGAGTTTGAACCTGCCACCTCTGGCATATGGGGCCGGCACCCTAACCCTCTGAGCCACAGGCACCACCCGTTAGACTGCTTCTAGCTGTAAGAAACAAATTCACTTAAACAATGAAAAAACGTATTATGCCACACAAATGAAAACCTGGTACCCTCTGGAGAGGTACACCCAGCCACTCAATACTGCGGTAGAAGTGCTGAGTTCTTCCCATCTCTCCCTCTGCCTTTCTCAGTGTGCACTTCATTTGAAGTCTAGTTTCCCACAGACTCACAAAATGGCTGCAGCAGTTCTGGATCTCACATCCAACAGACATCTGTGTCTTTTTCTTAGAAGCAAGGAAACCTTTCCCAAAAGCCATCCAACAGACATCTGTTGTGTCCCATTGTCAAGGATTGGGCAACTGGCCCATTCCTAAACCAGTAACTGTCAGAAGTGCCAGGATATTATGGTGATTGGCTTAGAACAAACATTTCAGGGGGAAAATGGAAGACTGGAATAAAACATGAACCTCTAGGTTAAGGGATTTAACAGCCACAACTTAAAAAATGGACAAGACTATAGTGTCTAGATATACACATGTAAGCAATAAAATTATAAAGAAACACATGGGAGTGATTTGATAAAACTGAGGTTAGTGGTTAGTTTTAGGGGGAGGAAGGAGACTGTCACCTAGAGATTGGAGCACATGGAAGGGCTACTGGGAGGCTGGCAAAGCACCATTCTTTTTCTTTTATTCTTTTTAGAGACAATGTCTCACTATGTTCCTGGGCTGGTCTCAAACTCTTGGCCCAAGCAATCTTCCCACCTCATCCTCCTGAGTAGCTGGGACTACCTGTACGTGCCACCACATCCAACTAGCTCCATTTCTTGACTTGGAAGATTTTAAGGTGGTTTCAAGGGTATTTCTCTTATAATAATTCATGTGGCTTAACTTTTTTTAATGTGGCTTTGTGTATCTGTGTTTTATAAAAAAGGTTTTAAAAAAGTAAAACCCGAACATCTACTCAGGTTATCCAGTTTATTTAAAACTCTTTAGAGGATCCCCATTGTCCACAAAATAAAGCTCAAGCTCTTTTTTTTTTTTTTTTTTTTTGACAGTCTTACTCTGTCACCCCAGCTACAGTCCAGTGGCCTGATACACAGCTCACTGCAACCTCAAACTTCTGGGCTCAAGCAATCCTCCTGCTTCAGCTTCCTGAGTAGCTGGGACTACAAATGTGTACCACCACACCTGGCTAATTTTGAGATTTTTTTGTAGAGACAGGGTCTCATTATGTTGCTCAAACTAAGTCCAAGTTCTTAATCAAGATTCATTAAGGCTCCACCTGATCCATCGTGCTGTTATTTTGGGCCCCTGTATGAGGAGGGAAGAGAATGCATAAAGCCCAGACAAGGGCCTCAGGAAAAGGGAGGGGGCCTGACGAAGCCAAAGGAAGAGGCCTCAACCCAGAGAGCTAAGACTGAGCTTGCAGAGCCCAAGGAGCCTGGGCTCAGAGGGTCAGTAACAGGGAAGAGTGCTTCTCTGCTTCCCAGTGCCACAGTGTCAGGAGTAGGGGGAAGCCTTGGTCCTGTATCTTTCCCTTCATGTAAGGGATAAAAGTAGGCAAAACTAATTTGTGCTGTCAGATGTCAGAATGAAGGTCCCTGAAGGTGGAAGTGATTGGAAGGGGTGTAAGAGGGACTTCTGGGGACCTAGCAATATTCTCACTATTGTCCTGGGTGCTGGTTAAACATCTGTGCTCCATTTGTGAAAACTCTTTGAGCAGGACAGTCATGATATGTACTTTTCTAAACAGTTCTGAAGTATCATTTACACTGCAATAAAAGGGACAGAACAAAACCAAAAATGGATTTATTATGATGTCTGAAATTCAAAATGTGCCTAGGCAGGCTAGGTGTGGTGTCTCACACCTGTAATCCTAGGACTCTGGGAGGCTGAGGTGGGTGGATTGCTTGAGCTCAGGAGTTTAAGATTGCTGTGAAGTATGATGCCCCAGCACTCTACCTAGGGCAACAGGGTGAGACTTGTCTCAAGAGCCTTAGAAAAATGTCCTGCTTGCTGCAGGCCTTCTGGCTACTCATGGCAGTCAGGACCATGAGCTGCTTTCTTCTACGAAGGTTCTTTGGTGGAAAAGCATGAGAAGGATCACTTCCATTCTCCCATAGTGAGATTGTGAGCTGGTTCCCCCAAGAGGCCCCAACCAGAGTTAACAGCGTTCACTTCTGTTACTTTCTGCGTCAAAATTTAGGGTGAGGCATGTGAGGCAGGGTCTGGTGAATGCAAGATCAGATTCTGCCTGTTCTGTATTTAAATATAGTTCATTATGGGTTTTTGATTTTTTGAAATGCTGTATTATTTACCTTTATTACTGATTTTTTTAAGCATCCTCTTCAATTTTGTGACAGATTCTCCCTATCCTAGACTATGACATTCTAGCAAGCTTTAATTTAAGAAAAAACTCTGCTAATTTTTATTTTTAAAACAAAACACTTTTGCTCTGGCTGTTCTCTAGTCTAGGCAGTAAAGGAGTTATTCATCTCTTAACCTCTAGGAGGCGCCAAAGAACAACGTATAAAGCAGACTTATCGCGTAAGGCTGTCTTCAAGGAATGACATTCCCCAGCCTGAAAAAAACCATCCGTTTTGTATATATTTTCTGCCCCTCTAGTTGCTCCATTCTCAAGCAGGCCGCAAATACATGAGCCAAATTAAAGATAAGATTACGCTTGGATTCTATCCCAGAAATACCCAAAGAAGACATTTATATTGGCTGCAATGATCAGAAAACCAAAGTAAAATCCCACCGGGGTTTGAGTTGGTCAGACCTATGTTGAAACGTGGTTTGTGTGATATGGGCAAGATATCTTGGTACAGTGACCAACTCTCTCAATTTGCCCTGGAGGGAGGAGAGGTGAGGGTGATAGTGGGGAGAAGTCCTACGTCTTAACCCCTCAGTTCCTACAAACTGGGACAGTTAGTCACCCTTCTTGCTTGACCCTCAGTTTTTCTCATCTTCAAAATGGACGTAATAGTAGTATCTACCACAAATTGTTGATGGGAAAATTGAAAAAGATGATGATGTACAGAGTAAGTGCTGAATAAAAACTAGCTTACTTTTCTTATCAGGTAATACCATAGGTGGTTGAAATTCCTGGCTTGGCTCAAAGTCCTATAAACCCATTTAAATGGAGCCCTAGATTTTTTTTGAGCCCTAGCATTTTTAATACCCTGCTCACGCATTCAATTTAATTCCAAAATTATCTGCTGAGCGCTAACAACATGTCAAGAAGTTGTTAGAGGGTATGGGTATATTTTGAAAAATTACTATTGTTTCTCAAGGATACTATGATGTCTAGGGGACAAAGAGACATAAAGAGTGGGTACTGAGTATAGGAGAAAAAATTCAAGCTACTGTTCCCACCCTTCTAGGTCCTTATTTCTTCCTGGCTGGATAACAGTCTTATATTCCTAGCCCCATTTCAATCTCCTTCCAATCCAGTTGACAGACTAACAGGGGAATCTTAAAACACAGTATAGATCCTATTTTCAAAAGCCCAGTGCTTAGGGCGGCACCTGTGGCTCAGTGGGTGGGGTACCGGCCCCATGTACCAAGGGTCGCAGTTAAAATGTGACCCCCTGTCAAACTATAGCTGGGCGTTGTGGCAGGCACCTGTAGTCCCAGCTACTCAGGAGGCTGAGGCAAGAGAATCACCTAAGCCCAGGCGTTGGAGGAGGTTGCTGTGAGCTGTGTAACATATGGCACTCTCCCGAGGCCGATAAAGTGAGACTCTGTCTCTACAAAAAAAAAAAAAAAAAAAAAAGCCCAGCACTTCCTTCACCATGGCATTCTTTACTTTTTACAACAGGACCTCAACAAAATTTCAAGCCTTATCTCTTAAACAAAGCAGACAACTCCCTTGCTCAAACATGTCCTATGTTTTCCTTCCTCCACACTATCAGTCATAGTGTTCCCTAAGCTGGAATGTCCCACCTTATCCTGCCTGTCAAACATAAACTCTTCTGTGTGGCCTTCCTCAGTCCCCCACCAGACATGAGCTCTCCCTTCTCTTATCTCAGTTCTACTGTCCTTACAACATCATTCATAGTAACATCATTTTATGGACCCCATTTTTTTTATTTTTGTTTTTTTTGCATTTTTTGGCCAGGGCTGGGTTTGAACCTGCCACCTCCGATAAATAGGGCTGGCACCCTACTCCTTTGAGCCATAGGGGCTGCCTGGACCCTGTTCTTGATTGTGAACAAGGGTGGTCTATTTCACTTTTTTTTTTTAGACAGAGCCTCAAGCTGTCACCCTGGGTAGAATACTGTGGCATCACAGCTCACAGCAACTTCCAACTCCTGGGCTTAAGCGATTCTCTTGCCTCAGCCTCCCAAGTAGCTGGGACTACAGACACCAACCGCAACGCCTAGCTATTTTTTGGTTATAGCTGTCATTGTCGTTTGGCAGGCCTGGGCTGGATTCGAACTTGCCAGCTCTGGTGTATGTGGCTGGTGCCTTAGCTGCTTGAGCTACAGGCGCCGAGTCTATTTCACTTTTTAATATTTCTTTTTTTTTTTTTTGACAGAGTTTCACTTTGCCAACCTGAGTTGAGTGCCCTGGTGTCATCAAAGCTCACAGCAACCTCAAACTTGTGGGTTCAAGCGATCCTTCTGCCTCAGCCTCTCAAGTAGCTGGGCCTACAGGTACTTAATGCCTGGCTAATTTTCCTATTTTTAGTAGAGACGAAGTTTTGTTCTTTTTCAGGCTGGTCTTGAACACCTGAGCTAAAGCAATCAATCCATCTTGCCCTCCCAGAGTGTTAGGATTACAGGTGAGAGCCACTGTGCCCAGTCTTCCTTTAATTTCTTGTATGTAGGCTTGTCACCTGTGGCTCAAGTGGCTAATGCGGCAGCCACATACACCTGAGCTGGCGGGTTGGAATCCAGCACGGGCCTGCCAAACAACAATGACAGCTGCAACAAAAAATAGCCAGCCGTTGTGCGCCTGTAGTCCCAGCTATTTGGGAGGCAGAGGCAGGAGAATCACTTGGGCCCAGGAGTTGGAGGTTGCTGTGAGCTGTAATGCCACAGCACTCTACCCAGAGTGACAGCTTGAGGCTCTGTCTCCAAAAAAAAAAAAAAAAAAAAAAATTTCTTGAATGTAGCAAACAAATGCTAATTGTACTGTACCTGGAATCCAAATGTAAGTATTTGTACCCTGGCTTTAGCCTGTGATATTAGCTGTGTGATATTGAGCAAGTTACTTAATGAGGCTCTCTTAGCCTTAGTTTCCTTACCTGGAGAATGGAGGTCATAACAATATCCACCTCAGGGTTACCATGAGGATGAAACAAGGTATTGCACTTAGAATACTTAGCGTTGTGGTTGGCACAGTAGGACCTATTAGCTGCCAGAGAAAGAAAAGATTCTCATAGGCTGGAGGAATAGTGGAGGGCTTCCTGGAGGAAGTGGGATGAGAGCTGTGATTTATTTATTTATTTTTTTTGAGACAGAACCTCAAGCTGTCATCCTGGGTAGAGGGCCATGGCATCGTAGCTCACAGCAACCTCCAACTCCTGGGCTTAAGCGATTCTCTTGCCTCAGCCTCCCAAGTAGCTGGGACTACAGGCACCCACCACAACGCCTGGCTATTTTTTGGTTGCAGCCATCATTGTTGTTTGGCGGGCCCTGGGTTGGATTCAAATGCGCCAGCTCAGGTGTATGTGGCTAGCGCTTTAGCCACTTGAGCCACAGGTGCCGAGTCGAGAACTGGGATTTAAATAGATACTTACAGAAGAGAGGATATTCTGGACAAAAGGACTCACCTGCACAAAGAATTAAGAAGAAACAGGGAAGAGCAGGATGTGCTGAGGCTGGGGCTGATCGGGTCATCCTCAGAAACATCTTTGGAGAGATTCCCTGGGAGGAGAGACAGAGGCAAAAACTGGAGAGTAAGTTTTACTGGAGTATGCATTAGCAGGTTGGAAGGAGGTAAAATCAGTCTCTAGTGATTTGCTGAAGGTCATTGGGATAGAAGTGGACAAAAAGACAACTGGCTGCTAATTATTAGCAGAGTTAGACTTAAAGTCCTACATTTGTGTTAAAGAATTAATTCCAGAAATATGAGTGAATTTGGCTTAGTGTCAGCTTGTGGGGGACACAGTTCCAAAGGGTGTCCAACACTTTGCACATTGGAAGAACGTGAGTTGTCGCGCACACATTAGATACATAAACACTAACAACAGCTGATGAGCAAAAGAAAAGGTCTGTGCATGCTTTTTGCAATATCCCACACCACAGATAAGCAAAACAGTCCTCAAATAATCTGCATGTGGCCCCATGGCCGCAGGTGGACACCCCTGGTCTAGAAGGAAGGGAGTGGAGAGGATTGGTTATAAAGTCAGTTTGAGCCAGAGGGTCAGTGGAGCCACTATGTTTGTTTGCTAATGTAAATGTAAAATTTGTAGCAGAATAACAGATGTAGGGAGGCAGGTCAATGAAGGCCATGGTCTAACTGTACTCTGCGGTGGTCAAGTCACATTTGAGTATTTTATCTAGTTATATTGTGATTGCAACAACAGGAATGTCCCACAGGGGTAGATTCAAATGTGTCTTCTCAACAGGCCAGTGCACCCATCCCCCACCTGCTGTGAGGGTTGGCAGCAGAGGCTTCCCAGCTGCTCCAAATTTCAGAGAATTGCTCTGATTTGAAGGGAGTGGCCTCAGGGACCCTGACTTCCTTAGGGCCTACAGCCAATGACAGACATTTACTAGGATACAAAAGGCTGCCCATAGCTCTGTGTTCCAGAGCTCTCCTATGCATCAGATGAAGGTAAGATCAACTTTCCCTTTCTCTGTCTTGATCATCTCCCTCCCTTATAGTCTTTTCCTCTCCCAATAAATCTTGTTCATCCAATCTCTCATACAGACTGTTTCTAAGTAAGACACCTATGAAATTGAATCACCGCCTTCATTTGCAGGTTCTCAAACAAAGTCATTACCCGTTGTGATAATTCATGTGTATCTCAGCCATCATTGTTTTTGTAGTGGTTTTGTTCTCCCTGTGGTCCTCCCCATTAACTCTGGTATATAGCCAGACAGTTCAGCAGCCCTGGTGCAAAGAGATCTTCATCAGAGTAGTTCTAACAAAGTCCCAGGACTCATTCTGATGGGACTGTCTTGGGTCACATGACTTACTCTAAATCAATCAGTACAAATGGTGGGGGTGAGGGAGTGGTTTCATTGGTTAGGACTGGGCCATGTATTTACCCCTGTAAAATGAAGTCATTCAGGAGGCTGCCATATGGACAGAGTGGGGAGGAGTCGTTTTCCAGAGGAAGCTGGGGCTTCTTTACCAGCAGAAAGAGAATGTTTGCTGTAAGACAAAAATAATACCTGCCCCCTGCCAAGTGAAGAAGGTCCATATGAAGTCCTTAGGATAATAAGTATATGGAAACCTTCATCAGAGGAATAATGGCAAGAAAAAAAAGACTTTACCCTTGTTATGGGGAGGGGGTTGGGTAGCAGGCTCAGGAAAGGGGGTATAGTGGAATTAGACATGTCTGTGTAGCTTTAGAGGATAACATTAGGATCCCGGGTTGGAGATTAGAGGGAGGCAGATCATCCGTAAGAAATATACGTAAACTGGCCAGGCAAGGTAGCTCACACCTGTAATCCTAGCACTCTGGAGGCCGAGGCAGATGGATTGCCTGAGCTCAGGAGTTTAAGACCAGCCTGAGTCAGAGTGAGACCCCATCTCTGAAAATAGCCAGGCATTGTGGCAGGCACCTATAGTCCCAGCTACTTGGGAGGCTGAGGCAAGATAATGTCTTGAATCCAGGAGTCTGAGGTTGCTGTGAGCTGTGACACCATGGCACTCTACTAAGGGTGACAAAGCGAGACTCTGTCTCAAGAAAAAAAAAAAAGAAATATATATAAACATATGTACAACATTTATATGTGTATATATACAGTACATAAAATATATACAATTTATGTTGTATGAAAAAATAGGCCTGAGCTTGCTTATAGCCTCCATTGTAAATGGGCACATCTCTCTCTCCTTGATTAATAAAATGTCTGTGCTGCCTCTTTACCTGGCTTTTTCCGGGAGAGCTGTGCCAGGGTTGATGTTATTTGGAATGCCTCACCCTAGTCTTGGGGAAATCTGCTACACTCCAGCAATTCCAAGGGGCAGCACTGCCTCCTTTGAGGTGAGGCTCTGCATTCTCTCTTAGTTTTGATACTAAGAGAGTGGCTGTGGGACACACAGCCTCACATGGAAGTCACTGCAGGATGTGCCTTCTCTTTCCCAGTTTGGTAAGCGTCCCCAACGCAGCAACTGTATCTCTTCTGGCTAAGTCTGTCATTGTCTTAAACGAGAAATATTTATTGAATAAATAATTTTATCAGGGCTTTTGTGGAAAGGCTTTTGCCTTGAGGGAAAGTGTGTGACTAAGGACTCTGCCTAACTCCAAGATTCTGTGACTAGCACGTGGTACTGAACTGGAAGCTGACTTATAGATGAATAATTGGGTATACCCAGGGCCATGCTGGCTTTTGCAGCTCTTGGATAGAGTGACACCCGTTCCTGCCCTCCCACTGAGCCTTACAGCAATGGGCAGGCCTGGAGACGTTTGAGAACAGGGAGTCACAGTAAGAATCACTCCGGAAGGTAAAGTGAGTTGTCACTTTTCAGTCTTAGTGCATTCACATGATCCTGGTCGTCCCCAAACCTAGAAGGATGCCCAGTTCCCTTTTTCCTCTAATATTACTCCCTCTAACTCCACTTGCTAACCTCAGCTCCAGGAAGCCTTCAGGAAAGCGCCTGCTCCCTTCCCACCCCACCAAGTTGGAGTTATTTCTCCTTTTTGGGTTTCTCTCCCGTTGTTGGATAGGGAGTAGGGTGCGAAGGGCCTGCCTGACCAGAGCTCTTAACAACAGTGGGCCTTGCTTAACTTGCTTGTCCCCTTTAACCTGTGTTCTTTCTCACATGCTCTTGGTGAGTCCGAGGCCTCTATGCCTAATGCACGTGCTCACACACACGCCTTCCCTACATGAGTGGATGCCGGCAAGAGCAGGCCAGCAGCATTTTAGAATTCTAGAACAGCAAGAATCGTGGGGAGTCATCTATTGGAGTCTCCCTTTTACAGATGTTCTTCCTGGAGTCTCCAGGAAGCGCTTTGGTTCACACAGCGGTTCTTCTCCAAGCACTTTCGCCGCTGCAGATCTCAACATCCTCGGCAGGTAGGGAGGGGTAGGTAGGTGTCAGTATCCTCCCTTTTGCCGCTGGGGAAACTGACTCGGAGAAACAAGGCGACCAGCCTCTGCGGGGCGGTGACTGTAACAGGAATTCAGGGCTCTAGGCCAGAACGGAATTTATTATGTCTTCTTTTGGGAAGCGTGAAAGTGAAATAATGGACCTAGATGCCCCAGGCGGAGACCCTTTAGCCCTGAGAAGAATTGGGATGACATATGGACGATTAACGCAGTCACTGCCGGCGACCGGGCACAGACCCCTCCGCAACTTGGCAAGGTCCAGCTGGGTCCCCCCCCTTCCCTTCACAGAGTGCCCAATGGGCTGCGGCCTCTTTAAGGGTCCAGTGCCTCGCCCCCAGCTCGTTGCCGACCTCCTCCCACCTCCTAGCCGCCGCTCCGCCAGTTCCAGACTTCCCTCGGCGATGAGGTCATCTCCCCGTTGCCCATTGGCTGCGCTGTGCCGTCAGTCACAGGAAGTCTCGCCGCCGTCCTGGTCTCCAGCATTCCCCTTCCTTCTCTGTCCACCCCAGTCTGCCAACTCCAGCATTGACTACGCCTCTGATTGGCCAAGGTCGCTGTCCTTCCTTCAGCCAGCAATGTGGAGGGCGGGAGGCGGGCGTGGTGGGCGGGTCCGCAGCTTCCGCGGCAGAGAAGAGCCGGTGGCCGCAGTGTCTGTGGCGGCCGCAGCGGCGGGAGTGACCGTCCCATCCTCCCCACCCCCTCGGCTCCGCTAGCCACTCGCCCTCCGCTCGGGCCGACTTCTCTTCAGCCCGGCGCGCACTGGCTGGACGTTGAGCCTCGAGAGGAGACGCGAGCGACTAGAGCCGAAGCGGGGCAAGCCGCGGAGCCGGGGCCGGGAGGAGAGCGCCGTGGTGAGTGAGCGTCCGAGCAGGAGCCCCCTCCCCCACAGCGGCCCCGCCTGGCCGGGAGCATCCTTTCTCCTCGCGACCCCGCGGCGCGCGCTCTCCGGGGGTCGGGCGGGGCAGGCCTCCCGCCCCTGACCCCGTCCCCGCGGCCCTCCCGCCCTGCAGCTCGGGGCCGAGTTGCTGTGCCGTGGTAGCTGAGCGGGGCCAGGGCACTCGGGTGCGGCCGTGCACCTGTGCACCGCCTGGCCGGGCCGGCTGTGTCGTGCCGGGTGGGGAGACGCGGAGGTCCCCGCCCTTGCTGCGCCTTGGCTGTGTTTTTGACTGCAGGGACGGGGTGTCGGCCTCTTTTCTCTGGGATCTTGTGCAAACCTTGGGGATCCAGGTGCAGTCCTCAGGATTCCTAGGCAAGGAGGCTCACCTGGACTTGTTAATGCCTGTGTAGCAACCTGAATGACTCCAGGTGTACCTGGAATTCTGTGCGCATGGGAAACCCGACAGCCGAGAACTTTACCCCCTAAGAAAGCGTCTGCTCGGGTACTTTGATTCCCACCCATCGTGGGTGCCATTAGAAAACCTTGATACTTTATGGCGGCCGGACCTTTCGAGTCCGAGTCCCAAACTTGCCACTCACTAGCGGTATAATCTTGGGCCTCAGTTTCCTCATCTGAAAAGTGGGAATGATAATCGCACCAATCAGGTAGGGTTGTCGTTAAGTATTAAATAATTCAAAATACTTTGGTTGGTGCTTGGCACATAGTAAGGGTCCAAGAGATGCTTGCTCTTGTGATGTTGAGAATGATTGGGAGACCGATGTGTGTTTAATCACTAGCACAACTTAGCTTTGTCATGATTTCTCTTCGTTTTCTGTTAAGTAGCATAACTAAAGGGCAGTTTAGCGGACAGTTAACTACATGGCAGTCTATACTTTTTTTTTGAGACAGAGTCTCACCATGTCACCCTCGGTAGAATGCCATGGCGTCACAGCTCACAGCAACCTCAAACTCTTGGGCTTTAGCGATTCTCTTGCCTTAGCCTCCCAAGTAGCTGGGACTTCAGGTGCCTTTTGTTGCAGCTGGCCTGGGCAGGGTTCGAACCCGCCACCTTTGGCATATGTGGCTAGCCCAGTAACCACTGCTACGAGGGCCAAGCCAGTCTGTACTTTTTTTTTACTTTTTTTTTTTTAGAGACAGAGTCTCACTTTATCACCCTTGGTAGAGTGCCATAGCGTCACAGCTGACAGCAACCTGACAGCAGTCCTGGGCTTAGGGGATTCTCTTGCCTCAGCCTCCTGAGTAGCTGGGAGTACAGATGCCCGCCACAATGCCTGGCTATTTTTTTGTTACAGTTTGGCCGGGGCTGGGTTCGAACCCGCCACCCTTGGTATGTGGGGCCAGCGCCCTACCACTGAGCCACAGCCGCTGCCCCAATCTATACTTTTTTTACCCATCTGAGACCTGCTCTGGCTCTGTTGACAGGGCTAGAGTGCAGTGGCATTATCACAGCACACTGGAGTCTCCAACTCCTGGGCTCAAGCCAACCTCCTGCCTCAGCCTCTGAAGTAGCTGGGAGTACAGGTGCCAGCTGCTACGCCCAGCTAGTTTTTAAAGAAAAAAAATTTTTTTTTTTTAAGAGACAGAGTCTCACTTTATCGCCATTGGTGAGTGCCGTGGCATCACACAGCTCACAGCAACCTCCAACTCCTGGGCTTAGGTGATTCTCTTGCCTCAGCTTCCCAAGTAGCTGGGACTACAGACGCTCGCCACAACACCTGGCTATTTTTTTGTTGCGGTTTGGCTGGGGCCGGGTTCAAACCAGCCACCCTTGTATATGGGGCTGGCGCCCTACTCACTGAGCCACAGGTACCACCCTTTTTTAAAGAATTTTTTTTGTAGAGACGGGGTCTTGATATCGCCCAGGCTGATCTGGAAATGCTGGCCTCAAGAGATCTTCCTGCTTTGGCCCTCCAAAGTGCTTGGGATTACTGGCATGAGCCTTGGGCCTGGTCCAGCCTATACTTGGCATGAATTGCGTGTATGCAGGAATGCGAAATACATCATTTAAATGTAGTAATGAAATTACACCTACGCTTCATGTATTTTTACATAGTTTTAAACCCATAAGATGTCTGGAATGTCCCCAAGTTGCAAGTTGTTGAGATATTTTCAGCATCTTTTGTACATGAAGCCAAAGCCTGTAACATAAGCTTTATTTTCAATAAGAAGTACAACTTATGTGTTTTATTTTAGAAGACCCCAAAAAACTTTGTTTGTCTTAAGCAGTTTTATTGTTGAAAAGCAGCCACCTCCCAGGGGTGAGGTGGTACAGCCAGCTGGCCCATAGCCCCATGACTGCAGGGTGGGGAGCCTTTGGCTGAAAGTTATTAAACTAAGTTTTGCCTAATGTCATTTGCATTTTTCATGGCAAATCAAAAGGCTTTATGTTAGAGTTTCTTAATGGAATGATTTAGAAAGAAGCAGTCCATTACTACTGTCTTTAGAATCAACATGCAAAGGAAGTGTCTGTAATCTAGTTCCAGCATTTGCTTCAGTTTTTTGCCAATAACTGTTAAGAAGAGCCCCGTTTTAAAAAGGCTTCCAAAAGTCACAGCCACTATAAATTTTTTACTTAGAATCAAAATCATGAGAGATGACAAAGTAATAAGTATCCCAATATCCAAAAGTATTTATTGTGGACTTTTCATGTCCTTAGTACTCTGCCAACTGCTATTGGGAAGGGATTAAAAGTATGAAATAGGAACTCAGTTCATATAGGGCCAAACCATAAAGTTTGGGTTACCCAGCAGTAATTAACAGGTACTATTTAAGGAATAATTTCAGTTATTCACTCAGCAAACTTTTGTTTCATGTCTTTAATGTGCCAGGTGTTTTTCTAAGAGCTTGGGTTATCAAGATAAGTGAGATATGGTCCCTACTCTTGAGGAGCTCTCAAATCCAGGGGGAGAGGCTGAAAGTGACAGATGATTGTAATACTCCAAGAAAGATGCTTAGGTACCAACTTAGAATTGAGGGCGAGTCAAGGGAGCTTTTCCTTTGGATGTGCGTGAAGATTTCAAAGAGAAGATGGCATTTGAGTTAAATCTTAACTCAGATGAAGAAGAGGAAGACTATTCCAAAGAGAAGTAACTGAGCTTAGAAAGGTTCCTGACAAATCTGACATAGCAGTTCTATGCAGCAGGAAAGGGTAAGGAAAGTTCCTCAACGTTCACTATGTAATAAGCATTAAGTGAGGTTTTTAAAGTTTTACTTAATCCTTATACAAACCATGTTAGGTTGATTTTACCTTTATTTATTTATTTTTAAGACTCTCCTCTCACTGTGTTGCCCAGGCTGCTCTTTAATTTTTTTGAGACAGAGTCTCACTTTGTTGCCCTTAGTAGAGTGCTGTGGTGTCACAGCAACCTCAGACTCCTGGGCTTAAGTGATTCTCTTGCCTCAGCCTCCCAAGATCTGGGACTGCAGGCGCCCGCCACAACACCCAGCTATTTTTCTATTGCAGTTGTCATTGTTACTTAGCTGCCCTGGGCTGGGTTTGAACCCTCCAGCCTCCGTGTATGTGGCTGGCGCCCATAACCACTGTGCTACAGGCACCAGGCTCCCAGGCTGCTCTTGAACTTGTAGACCTAGGCTTGAATGATGCTCTTGCCTCAGCCTCCCAAGTAGCTGGGATTACGGGTGTACTGAACTTTAGAATAGGGAAACTGAGGCTCAGAGCAGTTACATAATTCATCTAGGGATACGCAATGATATTCCCAGGACTTGAATCTCTGATCTAAAAATGTATGCCGGGCTGGGCAGGGTGGCTTACTCCTGTAATACTAGCACTTTGGGAGGCCAAAGCAGGTAGATTGCCTGAGCTAGGAGTTCGAGACCAGCCTGAACAAGAGTGAGACCTCATCCCTAAAAATAGCCGGGCGTTGTGGTAGGCTATTTTAGTAGTCCTAGCTACTTGGGAGGGTGAGGCAAGAGGATCTGAGGCTTGAGCCCAAGAATTTGAGGTTGCTGTGATGCCATGGCACTCACCTGAGGGTGACAAAGTTAAACTCTGTCTCAAAAAAAAAAAAAAAAAAAAAAAAGTATGCTTTTTTTCCTTTTAACATTGCTTTATGGAAGTAAGTATAGTGTATAAAGGAGGTTAGAAAATTCTACTTATCGGGCGTCAGCCCCATATGCCCTAGGTGGCGGGTTCAAACCCAGCCCCACCCAAAATCTGCAAAATAAATAATAATAAAAAGAAAGTTCTACTTATCTTGTATTATCATTTTACTACATCTATTACAAACTACTTTCTGTGAAATTAAGTATTTTAGAGTCACTAAGGCTATATAATAAAGGTTATCATTATCAAGTTTTATTTATTTATTTATTTACATATGTATTTATTTTTTTGAGACAGAGTCTCACTATGTCGCCCTTGTAGAGTGCAGTGACATCACAGCTCACAGCAACCTCAAACTCTTGGGCTCAAGTGATTCTCTTGCCTCAGCCTCCCAAGTAGCTTGGACTACAGGCACTCCCATGACGCCTGGCTATTTTTGTTGTTGTTGTTGCAGTTGTTATTGTTGTTTAGCTGGCCCAGGCCCGACTCAAACTTTCTAGCCTCGGTGCATGTGGCTGGCGTGCTGTAACCACTATGCTACGGGAGCTGAGCCAAGTTTTGTTTATATTATACTTGTAAATGTGGCGGTATTTTTAAAAAAAGTAGCCTGAGGGAGCATTCAGTAAAAGAGGAGGACATTGGGTGGCACCTATGGCTCAGTGGGCAGGGTACCGGCCCCATATACCGAGGGTGGTGGGTTCAAACCTGGCCCCGGCCTAACTGCAACAAAAAAATAGCCGAGCATTGTGGCGGGCACCTGTAATCCCAGCTACTTGGGAGGCTGAGGCAAGGGAATCACCTAAGCCCACGAGTTGGAGGTTGCTGTGAGCTGTGACGCCACAGCACACTACCGTGGTGTATAAAGTAAGCATCTGTCTCTAAAAAAAAAAAAAAAAAAAAAAAAAAGATGAGGACATTGATACATGTAGAATCTATGTAGGGCACTTTACAAAGTTTGTAAACAGGTATAGTCTTTTGAGACTGCAGCGTACATATTTACGTAGGTTTATGGAAAAAAAGGGTTTGTAGATATATGTCCAATTAATTTACAAAGAATTTTGAAGTCATATCAACAAAGATCGTTGTACTACATATAGAGAGAACACTATGGCAGGAGTATATATTAGATGGTAGCTCCCCAAGAGCAAGGGTATTTGTTTTTTCTCATCTTCCAGAGCAGTTTTTGGGACATAGTAGGTGCTCAGTAAGTATTTATTGACTATAAGATAAACATGAACAAATATATTTACTGTGTGTGTATATACATATATATGTATTTACATAAGTGCTAGGATTGCTAGTTGGAATTGATTGACAAAACTTCATCTTCTATGGCTGAGGAACAACCTTGGTCAGGAGGTTATATTTCAGAAGTTCTTTGAAAGAGGAAAAGGAAGACATTAGTGGATTGTAGATGAAGTAGTATAGGCATAGGGAGTAGTTTATAAATGAGTACATTTTTGAAGAAAAGGGACATTGAACAAAGTGACCCACTAATGTCTTCCTTTTTCTCTTTCAAAGACCTTCTGAAATATAACTTCCTGACCAAAGTTTTAAACCTTCTAAGAATTAAAACTTTCTATTTGTCACACATTGTGGGAAGGATGTTAATGGCAAGCAATGAGGATCATCTTGGACACTGGCTACTACAGTGATAAAGTAGAAACTAAATATTGGAAGAAGTTACAAAGTGTGAACTTGAGGGAGGGACGAATTAAAAGTAGGGTAGAATTACTTTTGGGAGGATGAGAGAATTGGGAAAGGTTTAATTTTTTTTTTTTTTTTTTTTTTCCTGAGACAAGTTCTTATTCTGTCACCCAGGCTAGAGTGCAGTTACATGATCGTAGCTCACTGTAATCTGGAACCTGTGGGCTTTATAAAGCGAACCTTCTACCTCAGTCTTCCAGTTAGCTTGGACTTGTAGTGCCTTCATGCCTGGCTGATTCTTAAATTTTTTGTAGTGACTGGGCTCAATGGCTCACACCTGTAATCCTAGCACTCTGGGAGGCTGAGGTGGGCTTGAAACCAGCCTGAGCAAGTAAGACCCTGTCTCTACTAAAACTAGAAAAACTAGCTAGGTGTAGTGCCACATGTCTGTACTCCCAGCTACTCCAGAGGCAGGAGGATTGCTCAAGCTCAAGAGTTTGAGGTTGCTGTGAGTTATGATGACGCCATGGCATTCTACCTAGAGTGACCAAAAAAGAAAAAAATGAATAAGTAAATTAATTTTTTTTAGAGATGGGTCCCACTATGTTGCACAAGCTGATCTTGACGTCCTGACCTCAAGCAATCCTCTAGGTGAGGCCTCCCAAAGTGCTTGGACTACAGGCATGAGCTAATATATCCAGCCAAGATTTAATTCTTTTAACAGATATTTATAAATATTTATCATGTGTTTACTGTGTGTCTTCCACATGGTAAGCTCCACATGGTAAGCTAATATGTGGAAGTAGACACTGAATTAGGGCCACGTGAAATGTTTTGTTTGTTTATTTATTTATTTATTGTTTTTACTCAGTTACTCCAGGCTAGAGTGCTGTGGCATCATAGCAGCCTCAAAGTCTTGGGTGCAAGCTATCCTCATGCCTCACCTTCCTGAGTAGCTGGGACTACAGGTGCCCTCTACAATGCCCAGCTAATTTTTCTATTTTTAGTGGAGACGGGGTCAGGCTGGTCTGGAACTCTTGAGCTCAAGCAATCCACTTGCCTTGGGCTCCCAGAGTGCTAAGATGATAGGTGTGAGTCATCGTGCCCCTCCCACATAAAATGTTTTAAGTAACGAGGGCAGCATTGACATAAGGACAAATAACTGATATCTATGTGTAAGGTGAAGTTTGAGTCATTTTTCTGGTATGGAAGAAAGCAGATTATCAGAGTAATAGATAGCAGTTACAGAGTAAAAGTAGTTAAGAACATAGGTACTAGAGTTAGACTGCCTAGGTTGGAATGCTCGTTTTGTTTGTTAGCTGTGTGTGTGTGTGTGACCTTGGGCTGTGTGACTATGATACTCTTGCTACTTTGTCTTCTCTGTGACTGAGTAGCAATAATGTGGAGATAAGAACGAAGGCTGCTTTATATTGCTGCTGTGAGGATGAAATAAATAAAAAATCTATAAAGTCTTTGGAGCAGCTTCACGTGCACATAATCGTCATGAGTGTCATGATCATTATATGGGTTTTTGGCAGTAGCATGGAACTGACCATGGGTGATGAAGGTTGGAGTCAGAGAGAGGAATGAATGTGGGATGATGTAAGTATTCAAAAAGAGGCATTTAATGTCAACCATTGCTGCTTCAGTATCAGTTTTTCCAGTTCAAGTACCTATATCTGGATAATTTTTATTTCATGATGTAGAGTGAACCAGTGCCTTTATTTAGCTGAACTCCACGGTTAAAACAAGACCCAAGGAGGTACACAGTTGTGGTTGAAGGGTTTCTCTTACTCTTTGTGTCTTTTGAGTAGTTGGAATAGCTCATTTTGAGATCTGAAGTGTATAATCTATTTGTTAGTGAATTTGAAGATAGTGGGCAGTTTATAGGTCTTTACCTTATAAAATTATGAGTGTAAAATATGAATGATTTTTTAAAAAATATTCTGGTATTAAAATTTAAAGTATAATGGGTATAGTTTGAAAATAATTATAAACTCCCTAGTATGAGAGAGTAAAATAACCAGTGAGGTAACATATCAAGTTTAAGGGCATGAGCAGATTTGGGTTCTGACAATTAGCAGCTGCTTAACCATAAGTTTATTACTTAACCTTCTTGTGATTCAGTTTTCTTCATCTGTAAAATGGAGTTAATATTTTTTTTTTTTTAATTAATTAATTTTATTTTTTTATTGTGGAGAAGGGGTGGGGAAAGAAGGCGGCGGAAGAGGTGCGTGACAGGGTCGGGCCAGTGGCATGGTACCACATTGGCTGTATCTAGGTAGAGGCAGTTTCAGGCCGGGCCTTGCTGAGTCGTTGCTACGTGGAAGTAGCTCGATGGATCTACTTCTAGTCAGGCTCGGGAAGTTGCACTAG
>CAUYPK010141862.1:0-37740 GCA_963574355.1 Loris lydekkerianus | reverse complement strand
TGGGCTGATGAGATGAATGTGTATTCAGTTTTGTTGGGATGAAAGTTTCTGTAGATGTCAGTTACGTCCAGAAGTTGAATGGTTAAGTTTAAATCTAAGATTTCTTTTCTTAGCTTCTGTTTGGAGAATCTATCCAGCACTGCTAAAGGGGTGTTAAAATCTCCAATTACTGTGGAAGTGGAGGAAATCAAGTTGCTCACGTCTGTTAGAGTTTCTCTTATAAATTGAGGTGCATTCTGGTTGGGTGCATAAATATTAATAATTGAAATCTCATCATATTGAATATTACCTTTAACAAATATGAAGTGTCCATCCTTATCCTTTCTTATTTTGGTTGGTTTAAAGCCTATTGTATCTGTGAATAGGATTGCAATGCCTGCTTTTTTCTGCTTTCCATTTGCCTGGAGTATAGATGACCATCCCTTCACCTTGAGTCTATATTTGTCTTTTAAAGTAAGATGAGATTCTTGTATGCAGCAGATATCTGGCTTGAGTTTTTGTATCCAGTCAGCCAACCTATGCCTCTTTGGAGGTCAATTTAAAACATTCACATTAATTGAGAATATTGATAAGCCTTTTGAGAGTCTGGTGGACATTTTTAATCCTTTTGTGACTGTGGAAGTTGAAATTTGATCAAAGTTTCTGGGTGGGTTTACTTTTGTGCTGGAGGGTTACTATGGTCTTTATGAAGGATAGGTCTGAGAATATCCTGGAGAGATGGTTTAGTTATGACAAATTTCTTCAACATGTGAATGTTATTAAAGTATTTAATTTCTCCATCATAAATGTAACTCAGTTTAGTTGGATAGAGTATCCTATGTTGAAAGTTATTTTGTTTTAGGAGTATAAAAGTCGATGACCATCCTCTTCTAGCTTGAAAGGTTTCAGTAGAGAGATCTGCAGTTATTCTAATATTCTTCACCTTGTAGCTTATGGTTTTCTTTCATCTGGCTGCTTTCGGAATTTTCTGTGTCATATTAACTTTAGTGAAATTGATTATGATGTGTCTGGGGGATGTCTTATTCCTGTTGAGTCATGCTAGAGTCCTGAAACTGTCTGATATCTGAATTTCAGAATCTCTTGGCATGTCTGGAATGTTCTCTTTCATAATTGCATGAAGAAGAGACCCTATGCCTTGTGAAGCCACTTCGTCGCTTTTGGGGATCCCTATAAGATGAATAATTTCTTCAAATTATCCAAGAGCTCTCTGAGAGAGTGATCTGTTTTTGTCCTCCATTTCTCTTCCTCTTTGAGAGTATGGGAGCATTCAAAAGCTTTGTCTTCAATGTCAGAAATCCTTTCTTCTGCTTCCTCCATTCTGTTACTGAGGGTTTCTACTGTGTTTCTCAGATCTTTGAGGGCTGCAACTTCTTGTCTCAATGTGTCAAAATCTTTGGTCATTTGGTCTTTGAATTCATTCAATTTGTGAGATATCTTTTGGGTTACTGCTTGGAGTTCTAATTCGATCTTTTTTGCTATTCAGATTCTGAATTCGAGTTCTGACATCTCAGCTATTCGTTTGCACATGGGATCTTGTGCTGTGTCTGCCCCATTGTTCCTTGGGGGAGTTGATCTACTCTTATTCATATTGCCAGAGTTTTTTCATTGATTTGGCCACATGATTGTTTTCCACCATTGCCTCTGGCTTTCCTCAGAGTTCGGGAGGTGTCTTTCCAAGATTAGACCCAAGTGGGATCACTCTATTGTTGCTGGATCTTTGTAGGGAGTGACCCTGTGTTGCTCCTCTGGGGCAGTCCCAGCCAGGGAGTTCTGGTTGTGGGAGCAGCTCCAGAGTGTGACACACCCGTATCCAGCAACAGGGCGGGGGGTGGTGCGCATTGCCTAGGACCCAGTGGCTTTGGCACAGAGAGCCCAAGGCTCCAGCAATCTGTGGCCAGGAGAAGGGCTCCACACACAGGCAGGGAGGGCTCCGGGGGGCACACAGCTACCAGAGTCCCTGGCCAGACGAGCAGGTCGGTGTGGAGGCAGGGAGGATACGAGAGGGAGGATGCAGGGTTGCATGGCTCCTGGAGTTCCTGGTCAGGGCATGCGGAGGCCTGGCAGGCGCAGGTTGCGGTCATAGCACCATTCATATGGAAGTCCAGGTGGGCATGGGTTGCAGGTTGCTGGTCATGGCACTGCTTGTCCGGAGGTCCGGGCAGGCCGCATAAATAACCATTTTTAGAGTGAAACATTTTTAGATACACATATATAAGATTTTGTATACTAATTTTTAAGTGTAAATAATGGATACTAATATTTCATACTGTGGCCGGGGAGATGCTAAATATTTTCCATATTTAAGTTAACTTTTTAAACATATATACACTTAAAATTATTTTTATAGAAAGCAAAAAACACCAGAAAGTATGTAGCGCATAGTGGCACGACACATGTAAATTAGATTTATATATGGCAAAAATGTATTAATAAAACTATGAGGCATGCTTAGTTATAGTAAAATGATTTTTTTCATTTTTAGAGTAATAAAGATTATTTACAAAATGTTGTTGACCTGATTACAAAAAGGTAAGTACTGTCTGATATATTTTAAAATTGGCCATTCTTTCATTTTTCGATCCCATTTTTTTCTATCTAATTGTATTATGATTTTATTACCAATCATATTCTTTTTAATGAGTGTGGCTTTGCAGAAGGAACTATGTTTTTTTCTAAACTGAGATGAAGTACAGCTTATGATTTTCCCCAACTTTGCAGGTTATCTGTTTATTGCAATTTGTACTTTTTATGCTATAATTGTTATAATGTCTGTTTTCCATAAAATCTATGGAATCTGAAATAAATCTACTAAAATGTTTTATTTGCAATTCTTGGCCAGGGCTGGGTTTGAACCTGCCACCTCCAGCATATGGGGCCAGTGCCCTACTGTTGAGCCATAGGCGCCACCCTAAAATGTTTTTATATTCTTTACTGTATGCAGTTACTTTGCCACTTTTGTTGTAATTTCTTCAGCTGCAAGTAGCCAAAGCACATAGTGATGAACTAACATGAAATTATGTATCAAGCAAGATGCTGTGGAATAGACACAACCTTACAAATCCTTATGTTTAAGTGGGTGATACATCTTATTAAAAAAAAAAAAAAAAAGAAGAAAAAAAAATCACAGCAAGGAAAAGGAAGAATCACAGCAGTATGAGTAAGGCCACATGAGAACATAGGACAGCATTATTGTAAGTCTTTTGAAGATCACTCAAAAAATTATAGTATGTTGTTAATTGATATTTCATTTGCAGAATTTCACTCTTTAACTTTCAGCAATATTGAGATTTCTCAGAGTGGCACGTGAGTTTGATGTGATTCTCCCTACTGATTGCATACAGAGGAAAAGGCCTTTAACTCTCCCTGTGGATATCAAAAAGAACTTTCTTGAGAGAACAGTAATGGAGCAGAGTCCAGGTGTGAGTAGCCACACTTCACAGACAAGAAGAGAAAGGTCAAGCCTGGCAAGTAGGATTGCTTGGGAAGACAGGCCAAGAGGAAGCATTCTGGATTTTTTAAAATATAAATTTTGGAAGATGTATGTTTGGAGTTAGGGAGGAAAGACTGGTAGGAGATAAGGTAGATTAGACTATGATGAGATCAGGTACTATACTGAGAAATACGCATTTTCTGCTATAGACGAGGTTTGGAAATATGGCCTTTATGATGAATCTGGCTAACAGATTTTGGTTTAGCCAGAAGAGTGGTTTGCTTTGCTTTGTTTTTACTTACCAAGAAGCTCTAGTAGATGAGGCAAAGTTAGTCTAGTCAAAAGAATTCCAGCTAATAAACCTAAAGTGAATAGAATTAGAAAATCACCACTTTTGAACCATACTTGGTGAGGCATCTCATCAAGTGACAGGGCAATGGGGAACGTTACACAGAAGGGGTACCAGTCAGTGTCCAAACGGGAGAACTCTTGGGAGCTCAAATAAAGGGAAAAGAGGGAATCACACAAAGAATTAGCCAAAATCAGTCTAAATGGGCTGAGAAAAAAGAGGACAAGAGGAGCACAAAGGGCGAGGGAGTCAAATTCCAAGATGAGGGGCAGGCTGCTTCCCCTGCTGCACCTTTGAGAACTGTTCCAGTAGTTGCTAGAGGGTTGCCTCTCCGCTGGGGCTGGATTTCCCACCATCTCAGTCACTCTGGCCAGTGATGGCATCATTGCTGCTCCATCCTGCTGCTGCTGCTGGAGACTTCACCCCGGACAAAAAAGGAGGATGAACATTTTCCAATGCCTTCCAGTCTCTTTTGTCAGTTACTGCTGCTTCCACCAGAAGCCAACTGGTAGCTAGCTGGGGGAGAGGGGCACCCCCAGGATGCATGGGGCAGAAAGGAGGTGTGATAAGCAAACAGGCAATCACAAGACCAATCAAGTCAGCCCACCTGCACCTCTGAGCAGAAAGTATCACAGAAATTCAGTGAAAATTCTGCAAATGGAGTACACAAATAGTTGAATAACCACATACTATAATTTCTTTGAGTGATCTTCAAAAGGCTTACAATTATGCTGTCCTATTCCCAGAAATCATTTTTATATCTTTGCCTTAGTTTTAAATTATTTTGTCAGGATTCCCCTTATAAGGATACCAATTATATCATCAAGGTAGAAATTATTTGTAATTTAACCTTTGGACATTAGAGGAAATTGTCTAGAGGACAAAATTCACTTATTAAACTCTGTGTTGTGAAATTTTTGGTGAATGTATATACTGACACTTGATGTTATTTTTATATGCCTTTGCAACTCTATAAATTGCTGTACAAAGTCTTGTGGTTTAAAGTTACACAATTGCACTTAAAAATGTAGACATTGTTTCTCATTTTTACCACAATGCAAGAAACTATGCCAAAATTTTCTACTCCTGAAGGAACATACTAAAATTAGTTTTAAAAAATATTTCCATTTGATATACCACAGAATCTGACGTTGGCCAATAAGACTTTCATTCCCTACCCTCCCCCATTTACACTCCCACAAAAATAAATAACCAGGAACTCTTCCTCTAATGCATAGAGCCTGGGAAGAATTCCAGCATGTATTTTCAACAGTTCTTTCTCCAAATGGTATGTATTACAGTTCAAGTTTTACAGATGAGTAAATTTGAAGGTCACAGAAATTAAATTACCGGTGTAGAGTCAGCAAGTGAAAAGAAGCAAAATTGGCACAGAGACTTTTCTGGGTATAAAACCCCCATTCTGTCTAGCACAATATACTATTCCCACCTCTTGCTCATGTTACATACCCATTGTAGAACATGCGCTTTATTCCATGCATGTATTTGTGTGTGTGTGTTTATACATATTCAGGCAATCCTTGATTTGTAAGTAAGTGTGGGGCTACAAAAATGATTGTGCAAATTTAAACTATGTGAGGCAATATTAATAATGGGAAAAATCATAATTGTTCTATGATCTTTAAACATTTGCCAAAACATTGCTCTCTTACTGTCAACTATAAATGGAAAATATTATAAAGATCAAACTACACTGCTGTTCAAAACATCAAGGTATTTTATTTCCTTTAGAAAAATCACTAAGAATAGCTTAAAGAGTGCTTGCCTTTTTCTTGTTATATAACTTAAAATGTAGAGCAAAGATCTCTGACAAATTGATATACTCCTTTCTAAGTTTGGATCAGGTTCCATATTTTGTCATTTGCCTTTTCAATATCATGAAATATCTCTGAGAGTTTCTTCAATGCAGAGGTTTTGGGTTTGTTTTCTTTTTTTCTATTTAGCAGCATCACTTCCTATGTACCATACTTTTTGCCACAATTTTCCTCATTTAGGTCACATAAGGTCACCTCCACTAAGTTCTCTTTGTTGCATATCTAGAGTCTCTTAAATAGCACAGGTATCAGCATTCTCATGATCAAGTAATCACATCCACATTCATTGCTAGTGTTCACTTGCTGCACTTTCATCTATCAGCCAATTCCCTTTCTTGATTATCCACTTTTGTTAAATGTCATGTGAGTTTATTTATTACTGGGAGATGAGACAACACAACACTTGTTTTGTGCTCTGCAAATGAACTGAATAACAGATGCACAATCGTCGGTCACCAGCCACCTTTGAAAGAAGTGATGTAATTAGTCACTGTTGATGAAGTGCATTTGTTATGCAGTGATTTGTACACTGAGGAGCTAACGGCAAACTTTGTACTTTACACAACTATTCAGAGTTAATACACCACGGTGACTAAAAATTTGACAGTGTTGTTGAGGAGATTTGTACTATTTAGCTAAAATACAGTAACTGAAATTTATGCATTTGGAATTGCACAAAGCAAGGACTGCTCCTTTTGCACATAATTGAGATCGTGCCTGTAAAATTTTGTCCTGCTTTTTAAATTTTTGCATAGGATAAAACAAACATTTTATTGAGCCTTTAAAATTTTAATAAATAATATAGTGCCTAAATTTAAATCTCATTTAAAATCATGTTATCTATTATGCCTAAAGAAGGCATTGAAAATGTTCTCCATGGGATATTCTCCCTGGCCTCCCATCCTTTACTTTGATGGTACAAGGTTTATATTGCAGTTTTTGTGAACAGAATTTTATGTATTTTAGTGAAGTTCTTATTGGTCTATCAATACTAACTTTTAAAAATAAAGATGGTAAAAGTATACCTAGTCCTCCAGGGAGTTGTGGAGAAGAGTTAGACTTAATCTTTTCTTGCTGTGGTAGTCTTGTTTCAGTAATCCCACTGCTATTCAGTATGACTCATTAAATTCAAAATTATTTCATGTCTTTAGAAAGTGATCTAATGTTGGGCGGCGCCTGTGGCTCAAAGGGGTAGGGCGCTGGTCCCATATGCCAGAGGCGGCAGGTTCAAACCCAGCCCCAGCCAAAAACCACACACACACAAAAGAAAATAAATTAAAAAAAAAAAGAAGAAGACTTTAAAAAAAAAAAAAAAGTAATCTAATGTTCTTGTTCTCTTGTCGTTATTTTGTTATCATAAGCAATCAGTTCCCTTATTTTGAATGCAAAGTATGCATCCGATTGTAAACTTAAAAAAAAAAAACTCAAAGTACCTATCATTTTTATGAGGAGATAAATTTATATTGTATATTTTAATTTTTTGATATGTCATTAGTTTATGGGAGAAATACTTTGGCTAAAATGTACTAATTGTATGATGTTGATATGTATCAAACATATGAATTAATTCAAATTAAATACATGGAAATGAACAGGAAATTATTTTTAAGTATTTGTTGTTTTAGTAAATTAAGTATTCAGTCATAAGTCTTCATTTACTTCTATTTATAGATTCACAAGGCAAGTGAAGTCTGGTACCTTAGAGGTCATTTCAGTACCTGTCGTTTTTTATCCAAACACATTAAATGCCAAGCAATCAACTGAGTTCTCACAAAAATTGAAGAGGTATGACATGTTAGAAAATAGAATCCTTAAAAATCAACCTTATTTAATGAAATTTTGGAATCAGCATTTAATATATACTATTTAAAGCACAATGATGTGTCCAGAATGTCCTACTGAAGTACATCACTTTCCAACTCTGTTGAGGGACATTGAGTTGGTAAACATAGCCACAGCAAGAATATTTACACCATGGAAATGGGTAAAAGCTACAAATCAAGATCTCCATCTTTCTACCCCAGAGTCAATTGTTAAACATTTAACGGCACACCTCTAATTATTCATGTTCACATTTATAGATGATAATTAGCAAAGTCACAATAAGATGGGGGAAGGTGGAGCCTGGGATTATAAATCATTACATCAGGATTCTAGTCATAGCTTTTTTGTTTGCTGGTCATCCAAAGCAGATAATGTAGCTTTTCCCCTTAGATTCACCCACTTTCTATTAATAGCGCACATAATAAAATATGCATTACATATTTGAAACAGTTATTACAAGGATAAAATACTTATGAATTTTGAAGCTCCATACACATATCAAGGACCATAAATTTTGGTAATAAATGTGGTCTTACAAAGAAATATAATACTTTAGTCCCTCAAAACTTAATAAAGAGAAAGACATGTCAGAAACCAGAAAAAGGTTTTATCCCAGGAAAGCTGTTAGCTTTGTTTTGTTTTAAAATTAAAAATGTTATGTCAGAATCTAGAAATCTTTTAAAGGTTTTATTTGCTTTTAATTAGTTACCACGTTATGCCTAGTTTTTAGAGTCATGAAGCTTTCACCATTACAGATCTATTTTGTTTTCCCTATCCTAGCGTAACCTAGCCTCTCTTCTAATCCATTCTCCATACTATAGCCAGAAAAGTCTTTTTTCATATGAGATGGGGTCCAAAGTTTCCCATATGTCATAAAAGATTCTTTCATGATCTGTCTCTGCCAACCTTGCCAATTATCAGCTTCTTTTCCATTAGCTCTCTGTGCCCTAAAACTAAGCGTCATGCTCTTTCACACTTTTCACATCTTTGCAATACTCTTCATCTATAGCACACCTAAGCTCTTTCTGCTCTACCCTCTCCATTTATTGTAAAATAATTATATTGTTGTTATCTTCATAAAGCACTCATCTAACTATTCTAATTTTATTAATTTTCTGTCTTCTCATCTTAAGAGACCCAGAAGGTCACTACCTTGTATCTTTAGAACCTGGCCTAGTATCTAGGCTCATATTAAATTAGAATAAAGACTCTTTTTGCTTACATTTGAATAAGACCTAAGATCAGGTGCAACGCCTGTGGCTCAGTGGGTAGGGTGCCGGCCCCATATACCAAGGGTGGTGGGTTCAAACCCAGTCCCAGCCAGTTAAAACAGCAATGAGCATTGCAACAAAAAATATTCAGGCATTGTGGCGGGTGCCTGTAGTCCCAGCTACTCGGGAGGCTGAGGCAAGAGAATTGCTTAAGCCCAAGTGTTGGGGGTTGCTGTGAGCTGTGATGTCACAACACTCTACTAAGGTCAACAAAGTTATATTCTGTCTCAAAACAAACAAACAAACAAAAAAAAAACACCTAAGATCAGAAATACTATTAACTTTATTATCTGGATCAAAATTTAACTAACATATAAAATAAATATATTATGCTTATCCTACTTTAGCAATGGCTGACACTATTCATTGACTAAAGATGAGAAACATTTTAATATAACTTTTTAGTACACATATTTTAAATTTTACTTAATGTAGGTAGTAAACAGTTACTAAAGTATAAAAATGTCTTTTAATTCCTGAAGTTTGATTATACATAAAAATTATATAATAATGACAAATATTAACAGATAGTATCGTTTATCTTTAGTTGGCAGACCAAACAACTACTGGATTTTTGCATTTTGATGCTATATGCCCAATCCAAGGCCATGTATTATTTACAGGTAATAACTTGCTATAATTTAAGTTGATAGTATTATTTTCTTCCTCTCTCCTTTAATTTTTTTCCTCACTGTGTTCTCCCACTTTCCTTTGTACTCAGAAAATATTCATTATATTAAAATGCCAAGGGAAGCTAAAAATTGATTACATATTAACCTTCTTATAAAGTTCATAATTACTATAAAGTACATAATTTATGTACTATAATTATGTATCAAGTACATAATTATAGGAAACTATAGTTACCTGAAGGAAACTGAAAAGAAAAGCTCAGGTGGCTCCTGTGGCGCAGTGGGTAGGCCACTGGCCCCATATACCGAGGGCTGTGGGTTCAAACCCGGCCTCGGCCAAACTGCTACAAAAAAATACCTGGGCATTGTGGTGGGTGCCTGTAGTCCCAGCTACTTGGAAGGCTGAGGCAAGAGAATTGCCTAAGCCCAGGAATTGGAGGTTGCTGTGAGCTATGTGATGCCACAGCACTCTACCAAGGGTGATAAAGTGAGACTCTGTCCCTACAGAAAAAAAAAAAAAAGAAAATCTTTAAGTTATTATAAAGTTATAAATTATACTGCCTATATTTAGCTGCCTAAGACTTGATTATTAACAGATTTAAGCAAATGCATTTTGAGGCTTTATTTTATATCATGTTTATTATTATTTTATTTTATTTTATTATGTTTATTATTGCTACCATACATTGCCTCACCCCCCATTTATGAGTAACACAGCTCTGGAGTGCTTTATTTGTAAAAATAAATGAATTATATATAGCTTGTGCCCCTAAATTCCTGAATATTGTTAAATAATAATGTCATACTTCCCAATAGTAAGTATGCACCTCACCATGTAGGCAATGTCCACTTGTAGGAAGAGTTTTCAATGTATCACTGGAGAGTAGAGGGAAAGCTAGAGGAAGGCCTAAACCAAGATCTTCTCTTTTGTGGGAAGAAAAAAAAGAATCTCTTTTGATTTCTAGTTAGTGGCAATGTAATGGAAATATGAGATCCAGCCAATGTACTGTTCCCACTGGTAATACATTTCTATTCTTTGCCCTAGTAATGTGTCTGAAGACTTCCACATTTTTCTGAAACCTTTCGGAGGCCCTCTTAATCTATACACATTATACATAATGTATGTTAAATAAAAAATAAAATTCTCAGTTCCATTGTCTCCCTCCCTCTTATGGAAGATTTTTTTCCAGCTTATTCACAACACCATTCTAAACAGATAGATGTGGTTTACTGGAAATTTCCATGTAAATTTCCAGTTCCATGTTCCCCTTTGTCTTCTCTTTGGCAAAAACTACTTTGTCAGACACAATATCCGGAGACAGAACATAGCACCTGTCACCACAAGCATAAAGCTAGTTAGTCTTTGCTATGGTTTATGTTCTTCCCAAAATTAATACGTTGAAATCCTCACTCCCAAGGTGATGGTATTTGGAGGTGGGACTTTTGGGAGATGTTTAGATCAGGAGGACTCATGTTTGGGATTAGTGCCTTTAGAGACCTAGCTACCCTCTTCCACCATGAGAGGACAACAGTGAAAAAATGCTGTCAACCGCTAGTGCCTTGCTGTTGGGCTGGTCAGACTCCAGAATTGTGAGAAATAAATGTTTGTTATTTACAAACCACTCAGTCTATGGCATTTTGTTTTAACAGTCTAAATGAGCTAAAACAGTCTTAAACTAGAAACTGAAGTATTTGCGAAGATAAAAGTGGATTCAGATAAAGAGACTTTTAAAAAAATGATTTAGATCAAATGTTACCCATTAGTATTTAGAAAAGGGACAATTTCTGCTCTGGTTAATCTCAGAATTAAAAAATGAAAATGGACTACCTATAGGGGTATATACTCTCAGTAGACTGAACTAAAAATAAAATTATTGACTGAACATGGTTCATGCCTGTAATCCCAGCACTTTGGGAGGCTGAGGTGGGAGGATCACTTACAGCAAGGAGTTCAAGACCAATTTGGGCAAGAGAAAGACCCTATCTTTACAAAAAATAAAACTTCTTTTTTTTTAAATAAAAAATAGGCATGGTTTTGCACACCTGTAGTCACAGTCACTCAGGAAACTGAGGCAGGAGCTCCTTTGAGATCATTTGAGTCTAGGAATTTGAGGCTGCAGTGGGTTATGATTGCACTACTGCACTCCAATCTGGGAGACAGAACAAGACCTTATCTCTAAAAATAATAATAATAAAATTAAAAAATAAATACATAAAATTATTACCTCATTAAAAAATTCTCACTGCATTTTATACCATAAGTATGTTTTATTATCAAGCTAATATTACATACCCAGTAGAATCACTGAAAGTATTAATGCCTTTTGGGGGTTTGTTTTTTTTCCAGCTGGAAGATGATATTATAGCTAAAAAGATGTACCTTACAAAAATAAGAAATTTCGTACATAATATAACATCATATAATTGGTTTTACATTGAGTTTTCAACACTTGGATTCATAGGTAAGTAATATGTCTATTTTGTTGGATCAAACTTTTAGCACATAGTAATCTTAAAAATTCTTAATAGTTTATCAAAGAGTTTATTACTAAGTAAAAAGGAATGGCATGATTTTTATAAAGACACTATTATTTTAGTAGTAAAATCAAATATCTTATTCAAGTATCTGAATTTGGGGTAGTTTTTAAACAACATTTTTTTCTGAATAGGCAATAGAAGGAAATAGATTCACACACACACACACACACACACACACATACGCACACGCTTGCTTCGAGTCTGGCATGCATGTTAGCTCAATGACTAAGATGTACTTTTCTCTGTTTCACGGAGAAAAATACTTAAACTAAGAGAACTAAAGTTGTAGAAAAAAAGATTCTAGCTCAGTACTCTAAAGTACCTGAAATTTCCAGTAAACTAAAGCTGACATTCTTAAATATATAGAAAAATATATGAATTAAAGATACCACAGAAAAGTTCCTGCAACTGCACCCATGCTGTGATTTGTTTTTGTTTTTTTACAATTCTTCCTTCCTTCCATTTTTCTTTCCTCACATTCATGTCTTTTTTTTTTCAACTTTTTTTCTTTCTTTTGAACCTCAAGGTTCTAAACGGAACTGTCACACTCCTCATTTCAGGGTGCGTGACATTATTGATTCACGCAGCAGTGCTCTCTTTTTTTATCCTTTTATTGAATCTATACTTCATGCATAATATATATAAAATAAAAAAGAAGAAATCTATGGTTGTCCATTCCATTAACATGTAAAAGAGGAAAACACTTCATTTCTTTAGAAATAAAGTTTAAAACACTAATAAAGTTGGAGAATGATAAAGTAAAACATCATATCTGCTTAAATATTAAGGATTATCATTTCTGAAGGAAAATGAGTTATAAGCAGGTTTAGAGTAGCCAGTACTCTCAGGAAATCAGTTTTGATAACTAATGAAAATTTGTTGTCTAAATCTACCACCTCTTTCTTCTGCCTCCAATAGGTTTTCCTCTAATATGTTCAAAATATACATACAAAAACTATCTATTTTATATAGAGAGAGATGAGAGATATACACACAAAAAATATTTGGTGTCTCTCCTATTTGTATTTGTTTTAAATTTACCTAAATGGTAATATGATAAGACTCTTCCTGTTCCTTACATTTTGGCTTTACACCTAGATTTTTTTTTTAACTTGCAACATGTTGCTTTAAGTTCATTTAGTTTATTGGGTTTTGGGGCTGCATAAATACTGCATCATAATTCATTTGACTTATTTATTCCCTGTGTGATAGGCCTTGACTGCTTTCAATTTTCTGCTACCACATAAAAAGTGAAGTGACATACATGTCCTCTAAAGTGGATCACTGAGGACACAGACAGCTGCCAGTTGCCTTGCAGACTGGTTGCACTGTTTATGCTCTCATAAGCAGTGCATAAGAGCTCATGTTTCCCCCGTCTTTGACAACATTTGGCTTTATCATGTATATATGATATAATATATATATATATACACATACATATGTATGTGTGTGTTTGTATATATATATATATATATATATATGTATATATGTATATATGCGCATGTGTATACATACGTATACATACATACAGACACTGTCTGGAAAATGTCCAGCCATGTATGTGCCTATTTTTCATATGATATGGCTGCATACTTTCTGGACAACCCTCATATATGTATATACACACACACATTTATACATATAGAGTCATTCTGAGGAGTATAAAAGCATTTCTCTGATTGCCAGTGAGGTCTGTCTGTTCACAAACTTATTTGATCGCTTTTCTTTCCCAAATTTTCTATAAAATTATTAGGGCTGAAAGGCTTTTTGCTCAGAAAAAAATGATAGGTAACAGTACTACCCAATGAAGAGCTTGGAGAGAAAATAATCTTGTTACTCTGAGTATTAAAATTCTCAAAGAATTTATCTTTCTCAGTAAAGCATGAGATAAGTATGAGGCACATAGGGAGTATTTACATTCTGATCAGCACAAGGGCACACTGAACCAGGAGGTCTATTTATGTGCTGCCAAAGTGTTACTTAACCTTAAATTTAGAAAAGGCTCTGCTTTTTGTTATCACAGTAGTAGTTCTGTTATCCATTAATTATTAAAACATGAGTTTTTTAAAAGAATTTTACAGCATGCTGACAGCAGATTAAGAATTGAATCAACCATTTTCATCATTGAATCACCTGCTTTGGTAACTAGATAAATGGGTGCAAAGAATTAAAATATAATTATCTATTTGATTAAGTGACCTATATAGATTCAAGTCCTAGTCAAGAATGAAGCATGTTTACAGCTTACTGTCATGCTTATTAAATGGTTAGATGTATTTTACAATACTTATTTTGAAGAAAACATTTAGCTAAAACTTACCAGTTCAACTTCATTTTAGAAAAATATCATTGGACCTAATGGAATTATATTTAACAATATAGTAAACCTTTAAGAAACAGAAATACAAAAGAGAAATAACTTCTGATAAAATAATGCCCAAATATTTAAATAATATAGTATTTTAATAAAAATGAAGTACAAAAAGTTCTTTAAAAGTCAGGTAAAAAATTAACAGTTAGTACAAAACTAACAAGAGATTACAGCTCTCCTATGTTCCATTTTATTTACTTATCTTCACTTAATTTAGGCAATAGTCCTTATTAGTTGTCAAAATTGATTTCCTGAGACTATTGGCTATTCTAAACCTGTTTGTGTTTTGTTTTTCCCTTCAGAAATAGTAATATTTAATATTTAAGGAGATGATATGTTTTGCTTAGTCATCCCCCAACTTCATAAGTACTTTAAACATTATTTCTAAGTAATATGATATATTTAAATTTTAATTTTTTTTTTTCATGTTAATGGTATGGAAAACTATATATGAGTCATTTGTATTTATTTGTTTCTTCTCCACAGGAAAGCTATTTAGATCTAAGGACTTACCTGAATTTATACGTTTCTTTTTAATGTTTTACAAAGAGAAACCCATAGACTTGCTCTTGGAAGACATTTTTCAGGTGAAGATGTGTCACCTAGGAGAGGCTCTTGTAAGTATTTCTTTATGAATACCAAATATTTTAGAAAAATGCTATCCATCTAATGTAATTACCTAAAATATGTTTATCAAACCAACTCTGATATGCATCATTTTTTTTTTTTTTTTTTTTTTTTTTAGACAGAGGATCAATGTGTCACCCTGGGTATAGTGCTGTGGCATTATAGCTCACAGCAACCTCCAACTCTTTGGCTCAAGCATTTCTTTTGCCTCAGTTTTTCTATTTTTAGTAGAGATGGGATCTCGTTTTTTGATCAGGCTGGTCTTGAAACTGTGAGCTCAAGCTATCAATCCACCTCAGCCTCCCAGAGTGCTAGAATTACAGGCATGAGCCACCACGTGCCTGGCTTATGCATCAATTTTTAAAATTCCAAAATTTTAAAATTTTTTGGCATTTCTACCTATTAAATGAAGTAATGAGATATAAAAACTGCACTGAAAAGTACAGAGGGACAAAAACCAGAGTGAACAAGAAAAAAAAAAAAGTCAAACATAAATCTGAATGTGCCAATATTTACATTAAATATCAATGGTTAAAATACACCAATTAAGGGAGAGAGATCATCAGAGTGCATTTTTTAGAATGATGCAACTATTGATGTCTATACTCAGTTCAGATGTAATGGTATCGGATAGATTAAAAGTAGTATTTATGTATATTTATTGAATAGGATGCCCTTTCCCCAATATAAGTTCTTGTCAGCTTTGTAAAAGATCAGTTGGTTGTAAATATGTCACTTTTTTGCTGGGGTCTCTGTTCTGTTCCAGTGGTCTATGTGTATTTTTATACTATACCATCCTGTTTTTGTTACTAAAGCCTTGTAATGTATTTTGAAATCATGTAACATGGTACCTCCAGCTTTGTTCTTTTTGCCCAGAATTGCTCTGGCTATTTGGGCCCTTTTGGTTTCTACATGGATTTTCAGATTGTTTTTTCTAATTCTGTGAAGGATGACATTGTTATTTTGATAGAAGTTGCATTGAATCTATAAATTGCTGATTCTTCTGATCCGTGAGCATGGGATATCTTTCTATTTGTTTGTGTCATATTCTATTTCAACAGTGTTTTGTAGTTTTCCTTGCAGACATCTTTCATTTTGTTGAATTTATTCCTAGAGGGTTTTTTTGGTAACAATTATACATGAGATTATCTTCTTGATTTCTTTCTCAGCTAGATCATTACTGTTATATAGAAATGCTACTGTTTTTTTCAGATTGATTTTGTAATCTGCAACTTTACTGAATTAATTTTTCAAATCTAAGAATTTTTGGTGAGTCTTCAGGTTTTTCTAGATGCAAGATTGTATCATTGGCAAAGAGGGACAGTTTGACTTCACTTCCAATTTGGGTGCCTTTTATTTCTTTTTCTTGCCTAATTGCTCTGACTAGGATTTCCAGTATTTATGTTGAATAGGAGTGGTGAAAGTGGGCATTCTTGTCTTGTTCCAGTTCTTAGAAGAAAAATGTTCAACTTTCCTCCATTCAATATGATGTTAGCTATGGGTTTGTCACATATAGCCCTCTATCATATTGAGCTATGTTCCTTCTATGCCTTGTTTGTTGACTGCTTTTATCATGAAGGGATCTAAGGAAACAGTGAGGGATGTTGAAGTTTATCAAATGCATTTTTCATACATTGAGATGATGGTACGGCTTCCACTCTTCACTCTGTTGATGTGCTATATCATGTATATTTGTTTGCTTATGTTAAATATCCTTGCATCTCTAATATAAATTCCACTTGATCATTATCTTTTTGATATGCTATTGGATTCAAATTGCTAGCATTTTGCTGAGGTTTTTTTTTGTGTCTGTGTTCATTGGGGATATTAGCCTGCAGTTTTATTTTTTTGTTGTATCCTTATCTGGTTTTGGTAACAAGGTGGTATTGGCCTTCTAGAATGAGTCAGGGAGAATTCCCTCTTCTTCAAATTTTTGGAATAGTTTCAGGAAGATTGGTATAGTTCTTCTTTGTATGTTTCACTGTGAATTCATCAAGTCCTTGGCTTTTCTTTGTTGGGAGACATTTTGTTATTGCTTCAATATCACTATTCATTACTGGTCTTTTCAAATTTCCTATTTCTTCCTTATTCTCCCTTAGTAGATTTCATATTTCTAGGAATTTATCCAATTCCTTTTTGTTTTCCAGTTTATCAGCACAAAGTTGTTTTAACTAGTGACTGATTATCTTTTGTATTTTTTGGTATCATTTTTAAGGTCTCCTTTCTCTTCCTAATTTTATCTATTTGGATCTCTCCTTTTCTTTTCTTGGGTAATCTAGCTAGCGGTTTATCAATTGGTTTACTTTTTCAAAGAAACAACTTTTCATTTTATTTAACCTTTGTAATTTTTTTCTTTATTTCATTTAGTTTTGCTTTGATCTTTATTATTTCTTTTCTGCTGCTAATTTGGTATTTGGTTTGTTTTTGTTTTCTCCTTAAGTACATTGTTAGACTGTTATAATCTTTCTGCTTTTTGTATGTAGGGGTTTACTGCTATAAGATTCTTTCTTAACACTGCTTTCACTGAAACCTGTAGGTTCTAGTACTTCTATTGTCATTTGTTTTTAGAAATTTTTTGACTTCCATCTTAATTTCTTCATTGACCCAACTGGCATTAAGAACATATTGTTTAATTCCATGCATCCATAGTTCCTCTTGTTGTTGGTTCTACTTTTATTCAATTGTGGTCTAAAAGATACTTGATATGATTAGGCCTGCGACCCCAGCACTTTAGGAGGCTGCAGGAGGATCGCATAAGGCCAGGAGTTTGAGGGTTGCAGTGGCTATGATCAGACCACTGCTTTCCAATGTGAGTGACAAAGCAAGGCCCTGTGCCTCAAGAGTCTTTATTAAAATATTTTTAATAACATTTTCCTAATGTTAGTAGGAAATTTAAAAATTATTATGTACATAAATTAGACATTTTTCTGAATTTTCTGTGTATGAAATACATAAAATAATTCTCAGTCCCCATAACTCATTTCAAATGTTCAGATGTTTGTTTTCAGTAGGAGTGGTGCCACATCATCTTTCTTATTTTTATTTTTAAGATTATCCAAATTATTTTCTATTAAATATAAATTGGCTCTTTGCTTTTAATCGTATGCATTTTGCTATTTAAGAAGAAAGTGAGGAGGATATAATTCAACACAGGAATTAATTAATGAATATGGGAAGTAAACTACAGAGTAATGTAGTCCGACAGAAATGAATAGGCAGAAAAACACTAAAAATTTCATTTAAGTTATTAGAATTAAAAAGAAAGGAAAGTTATGGTTCGTAGAAGAATAACCTGATTTTCTGAGACAGAGTTCATGACAATGCATGCTTTAACTAAATCCTCTTTTTAAAATTTATTTTTAAAAATTATTTATCTATTTAATTATTTATTTATTTCAGGTTAATGTGAGGGTACAGACAACTTAATCACAATATTTGAATGTGTTAGGTAGAGTCCCTCTTGTAGTTATGTCCTACACTCAAAAGGTCCATATACCCCTACACTGTGCCCATTCAATGGAAGCACCCCCACCCCCTCCCTTCTCCTACCTCCCTCATCCCCCCACCCCCGACAACTTTTCTTCAGTGTGGGTATATTAGATCATCTACTGGATTCATATTAGTGTTGAGTACATTGGATATTTGCTTTTCCATTCGTGTGACACTTTACTGAGAAGAACGTGTCTCAACTCTATCCAGGTTAATACAAAAGATGTGAAATCATTCCATATATATGGAATGCTTCACAAATTTGTGTGTCATCCTTGCATAGGGCCATGCTAATCTTCCCTGTATCGTTTCAATTTTAGTGTATGTGCTGCCAAAGTGAGCACTAAAACCCCTTTTTGCAACCCCAACTCCTTTGCTCTATTATTCATATAAAGAAAAAGCTAAGAATTAAATGTTTTGTTCAATTTTTAAATATTAACACACAACCAAAATGAAAACTAATAGCATGAAAATTCTGCCATCAGTAAATGCATACAAAGAAGTATTTAGATTTTTACAGAAAATAACTGTTTCTCTTTTTCCATAGAAAAACTGTAAACAACGAAAAAAGAAAACCCGTATTCTGTATAAACCTTCTCTTTTCCAGCATGTGGGTACACATTCATCATTCCCTGGTAAAGAACAACATTACAAAGTAAGATTTTGAAATGTAATGTCAGTAATGATATAGTGTTTCATAAACTTAGAAAATACTATATAGAAAAAGAGTGATAACATGAGACAGACTATAAAATATGGTTGCTTAAACAAAATTCATCTTATGACAGAACCATATGTTGTGAAGAATATTTATAAAATGAGCAATCATCTTTTAAAAACTCAAATTATTCATTATGGTAAGAAAAATCAAACCTATATAACCTTCTTTGCCTTACCACTCCTAGCTACACAATTCAAATAATAAAAACTAATTTCTTTTGAAAGTTATAATAAAATTCACTATTTTAGGCAAAAATTAAAAATAATACAAGAATATTTTTTAAATAAAGTACTTTATTATGCAACTTAAATGTATAAATTATTTTTTATTTCCAACCACTGTTCTACTGGAGGAAGAAAAATTCAGAATTATTTGATTTTTAGTCATTATTAAATTTTGCATCATTTTTGGAAACAGTATTAACAATTGACTTAGTATTTTGGTAGAGTAAAAGAAGCAAAGACCTCAGAGTCAAAGCACCTTGTTTTTAGTCCTGGTGATCTAGGTAGGACATATACATGACATTGGACAAGCTCTAATATTCCTCTGTGCTTTCTTCATTCATAGTACCTTTGAAGGATTTTAACTAAATGATTATTAAGGTTTCTCCCCTTTGAAATAGTACTGACATCAATACCTCTCATGTCTTCACACAGCAAAGGAAATGGTTGCTTTAATCTTCTGTCAATTGAATGAGAAATGCATATATACATCCTCCTATTGTTCATAACCGTCCCTCCTTTTGCTTTTCTACTTTATATCTTGTTCTACACTGACTGGAACAGTGCCAAGAACATAATGTGAATTCAGTAAGTGTTAGCTATTGGCTGTCTGGCAATGTGGAATCCAAGTACAAAAGTGTGTGTCAAGACAAAGAAGTGCTTAGAAAAATGAAAATCTAACTGCAACAAATCTTTTTGCAAAAATTATACTATCAGAATATATAAAACATAGGTGCAGATGATGCAGAAAGAATATACTGTTCAATTTTTTTGTGCTAGTATAATGGCACAAAGTGGGATTCTTTTCTTTAATTATATTTGCCAAATATTTTAACCTCACCTTTGTAAATTTATGACATGTGAAGTAGAGTGTACACATACTCATTTCTGTTCTAATCTCATAATCTTGGCTTTCTTTCCTTTTTTTATGCTTCATAGCACATAAACAGAAATCAATTTAATAATGTGTTAAATGTGATTATATTTAAATTATTTTTGAAATTTCTAACAGGATATCTACTATTAGGAGTTTCATATTTCTAACAACTTCTTTAAAAATTATCAGAATTGTTCTTTGGAAAAAATGGCATAACAAGGATAAGACTATTTTTCAACTTTCCTAAGCAACTACATCATATTTTCTTTTAATTAAGCTTTCATTAACAAAGTGGTAAGTATAAAAAATTGTTATAAATATATGGACAATTATCAGATATTTGTTAGTTTTGTATTATTTTAAATCCTTATATTCTATGTGTGTGTTAAATTCATTGCTGTTTCCCTTAGTATTCATTGCTTGAAATCTTTCCAAAAAAACTTACATGTAAAATTTGTTCCTTAAACAGTTAAATTTTTTTTTTTTTTTTTTTTTTTTTTAGACATTGTCTCACTTTGTCGCCCTTGGTAGAGTGCCATGGTGTCACACCTCATAGCAACCTCCAGCTCCTGGGCTTAGGCGATTCTCTTGTCTCAGCCTTCTGAGTAGCTGGGACTACAGGTGCCCGCCATAACACCCAGCTATTTTTTTTGTTGCAGTTTTCCCAGGGCCCGGTTTGAACCCACCACCCTCGGTATGTGGGGCCGGCACCCCACTCACTGAGCCACAGACACTGCCCTAAACAGTTAAATTTTAATATTACACTTACAATAAAACTTTTAAATATAAGGTTAAACAGAAAAATGATTTAATTTCTCTTTAATTATCTAGGTTATAGTTCAAAAATAAAAATTTAATAAAACAAGTCTTTTTAATGATATTCTTAAATAGTTGTTGATCTTTTGAAATTTTCTTAGATCTTTAAGTTAAATGTTCTTTATCATTTCATACTCTATAATAAATGTATAATGCCTTTCAGAAACAAAATTTTTTCTTATTAATAAATGAATAATTTCTGAAAATTCAGATAAAATACCTAAAGTTCTTCTTTTAGTTGATAAGCAAGCAAATAGTGTGTTTTTCTAGAATTTGCTAATTCTTCATCCTCCATGAAAACTCATTTTCTTTTTATTGCAGTGCACTGGACATAAAGCTAAGTGTCTATTTTATTTATTTATTTTTTTTTGTCACCCTTGGCAGAGTGCCATGGCCTCAGAGCTGACAGCAACCTCCAGCTCTTGGGCTTAGGCGATTCTCTTGCCTCAGCCTCCTGAGTAGCTGGGAATACAGGCACCCTGGCTATTTTTCTGTTGCAGTTTGGCCAGGGCTGGGTTCAAACCTGCCACACTTGGTATATGGGGCCGACGCCCTACCCACTGAGCCACAGGCACCGCCCTAAGTGTTTATATTTAAATGCACTGGGAATAGGGCTGCCAGATAAAATACAGGATACCCAATTAAATTGAATTTGAGTTAAACAACAACTTTTTTGTATGTCTCATTTGTTTTATTGTTGTTGTAGTTATTACTAAATTTGACAAGCCTAGTGGAGGTGACAGAGGAAGAGGGAGTAGAAGAATACTTCTTATAAAAATGCTTTAACTGAATTATTGTTTACAGTTATGCTCTTGACTTTTATTAAAGGATAATATACTGTGTGACTGTTAAAGTCCATGTGTCTCTCTTTTTTTAATTTAATTTTTTTTGCCTGTTATTTATTTATTTATTTATTTATTAAATCCTAGCTGTGCACATTAATGTAATCAGGGGGTACAATGTGCTGGTTTTATATACAATTTGAAATATTTTCATCAAACTGGTTAACATAGCCTTCCTAGCATTTTCTTAGTTATTGTGTTAAGACATTTGTATTTTACATTTAGAAAGTTTCACATGTACGCTTGTAAGATGCACTGTAGGTGTAATCCCACCAATCACCCTCCCTCCCCCATCCTCGCCCCCATCCCTCTCCTCCCTTTCCCTTTTCCCCATATTCTTGGGCTATAGTTGGGTTATAACCTTCATATGAAAGCTATAAATTAGTTTCATAGTAGGGCTGAGTACATTAAATACTTTTTCTTCTATTCTTGAGATACTTTCCTAAGAACAATATGTTCCAGCTCCATCCACGTAAACATGAAAGAGGTAAAGTCTCCATCTTTTTTAAGACTGCATAATATTTCATGGTGTACATAAATGCTAAGTCATGGAAGAAGCCCAAGTGCCCATCAACCCACGAATGGATTAATAAATTGTGGTATATGTACACCATGTTTCTCTTTTATGCAAAAATATGTGTGACAAATTTCTTATAGTATTTGAGGATAGAAAAAAATATTCCTTCTCAAAGAACAATCCTGATTCTTTCAGTCCATTGTGTTTTTCTTTTTCCCTTCAACTACCAAGAAATTCAAAACTAATCTCATACAAAATGTAGTACCCATATTATTCTATAGTCACAGTAGAATTTCTTCAGTCCTCAGTTTATATTTAATCTCTGACTTTCTTTCATATATAATTAAAGGATTATTATATGTGATTTCACTTTAAGTTACCATAGATATTTTCTCTATTTATTTATATTTTAAGTTATGAAAATCAAATAAAATGAATGTTTTAAAATATGTGTACATTACTTACAACAGCTTGTTGGCTATAATGATAATCTGACAATGCAGATTTCCCTGTACTCTCACAGATGAAAAGTCAACCTTTAATAATTTGAATATCATGACAGTATTAAAATCAGCATTGTCTAATATCCCGTAATAATTATATCTTTTTCCAGCACATATCTCTTTATAAGGTGGTCGTGGTATCTCCAGATATCTTAATATAAGAAAAAATATTATTAAGAAATTATCATGGAAATAATTACATCTTTATGAATTAAAATGTTATTTCTAGATGTTAATCAGTTTTTTGTTTTTATTTCAGAAAATACAAAGATAGCAAGCATAAGAAGAAACTATAAAACCTGGAGCCTCAGAGAACCTTGATTTCTAATAGCATGATGTAGAAATTACAATATTAAAAATATATAATTATCCACAAGAGAAGTACACAATGAACAAATTAGTAGACTTGAAAGTATTAAATGACCTCTTAGGTCAAGAAAAAAAAAAAAAAAGACAATGCTCATACCCTATCACAATTTAACTTAAAAATGATAAAAGCAAGGAAGTTTTTAAAAAATCAAGAACCATATTTTATTGACTTAAATATTGTGGCCACCACATAATCTCAAAAAGTTAAAAGTTCATGAATGCACTATTGTCACAGACAAGTTCTGGCTGAATTCGTACATGCTCTTATTTATTTTAAGACATTTTAAAAAATAGAAAGCACATTTTAAGCGAGCCTGGATCCGGTAGTGCCATGGTTATCTTTTTGTCTTTTGAATTTAAACTTACCCCTAAAAGCCATTATCAAACACCTGATATGCACATATTCTGACATTTCTAAAGATTTCATAGTTTCTATTATTATTGCCTTCTTACAAATGGTTTATTTGGGAGCATTTCTGTTTTTTTCAAATATATTGTTTTTTCCCCATCTTTACTGCTAATTTCTAATTTAACTGCATTGTTGTTATAGAACTTGATGTGTGTAATAAAAATTGAGAATTGCTGTGAATCCATATGACTTAGAAAAGAATGCATAGTTTTTGTACACTCCTTTTGAAATACGTTAATTCACTTCTTTTTATAAAGGTTGGTTTTGTGCTTTTTAAAAATGTCTTTTTTAAGAGTATTCCTATTTATTGGGTGCAGGATTTTCTTATATCAGGCTTTTAAATTTGTTCTTCAAATCTTTTAACTCTTTTACCAAATTTTGTCTGCTTAATCCATCACTTGCTATTATTATTATTCTATTCTGTTTTCTTCTTGCTATTACTTTATTTATTGCAAACAACAAGACATTTATTTCTTATTGTTCAGTCAAGTATTATTTAAGTCTTAATTTCATACTATTGTCCTATTCTTGACTGCTAAAACTGCACCGATTTACCTCAATATGAATTGTATTACATATCAATTTATAAAGAGAATATGAAAAATGAACTGTTCATGTGTGTCCATTTTATTCTGTCCTTTAAGAAAAAGACATTACACCTTAATTTCAAAGATTTTATATTTGGCTTAAATTTTAGACTTTCATTTATTTATGTGATTTTCACATTGATTTCAAAATTTTGAACTTTTAAAATTATATCTACTGAAGTATATTCCAGTAGAATATGGAAGAATTAATATGAAGAATTAAAACTAAGTCTAGGTACAGTTTTTCTCAAAAAGATAGCAACATTGAAAAGATGACTTGGACTCCTTATCCTATCATCTAAGACTTGAACAAAATACCTGAAAGGTTGAAACTATACACTAGTACAGGTATTAAAAGAGGTTGTTCAAAATACTGCTGAGTGTTACTAAGAAAATTGAGCTGATTTTAAGGGCATGAGGCTTTGGCCTTCAGAAAGAGTCATTTGAACCCCATCTGAGATACCATGAGAGTGAAAGATGCCAGAAGAAAAGAAGAGAAAGAAGTTAAAAACTCAACCTAGTTGCCTCTGTCCTTGACTTACGATTAAGAGCAATTAAGTGCTCAGAGCAAAGCATTTCTAGGGCATATTTCTAATGTGTCCAAGAGAGATGCCCAGCTTTCATCCCCATCCCTACTGAACCCAAACGGTGGATATTTGGAGGGCCCCATTTACCACCCATGGTCTATGGTCTGAGACATATGAGGAAAGGGAGATTTGAGGAACCCCAGACTATTTGCTCTGCTGTATATAACTGTGGTATAGCAGAGAAAATAGTGTTTCATTTGTTGGTTTGAGTTTTTAATTTATAGCATTTGTACCAATTTTACTTTATTAGAATTATTATTCTTCAAACATACATAAAGACAAATCATAATGTATAACAGACAAGTTTGTAGAAACTAGATTCTCCTGAAATCCTTTTTTGTAAAACTACTTTTGAAGAAAATAGAAGCTCTTTTAATGGAGACATAATGAAAATCTCCGCGGCCAAAATTTCTCTCAAGCATTAAGATAAGAAAGCCACGAACATCTGCACTACTTATTATTGATTATATCAGTGGTTCTCAGCCTTCCTAATGCTGCGATCCTTTAATACAGTTCCTCATGTTGTGGTGACCCCCAACCATAAAATTGTTTTCATTGCTACTTCATAACTGTAGTTTTGCTACTGTTATGAGTTGTAATTTAATATCTGATATGCAGGATATGTTTTCCAATGGTCCACAGGTTGAGAACAGCTGGACTATATGAAGTAAATAGCACAACATAGTAATACATATTAATACTAAGAATAGTAATACATATTAATATATATAACACATATTACTACTAATAATTAGTAATTAATGGTAATGGTAAATGTGTCTCCAGTCTTGGAAAGAGGGGAAAAAGGCACCCTCTGCTAACACAGGCGATTCAAGGCTTGTTATGTGTTCTTGCATCCTATGGCAGAATTGTGACAATTAGGACAAATAACATAAGATAAATCTGGCAGGTATGTCCTATCGGAATATGCCATATTTTTTTTGTTCTTTAATAAACTTGGCATATATTTTTAGATGCTGTGTTAATTTTTATAGCAATTCAGGTAATAAATTAGGAGAAAGTTTATATATACTGATAGATTTTTGTTTTACTGATATTAGTTTTCTTTCTATAAACCCAGATAAAATGTATAATTTCTTAAGAAATTGTTTACCAAAATGGACACCAGTAGAGACAGAAAGGTTAAAGCAACCAATGTTCATAGAAGAAATAAAGAAAGCTATCAAGAAATAATGAATAAACGCTGGGCGAGCTGGCTCACACCTATAATCTTAGCACTCTGGCAGGCAGAGGTGGGTGGATTGCTTGAGCTCACAAGTTCAAGACCAGCCTGAGCAAGAGTGACACCCCCATCTTTAAAAAAATAGCTGGGTGTAGTTGTGGGCACCTGTAGTCCCAGCTACTTGAGAGGCTGAGAAAAGAGAATCACTTGAGCCAAAGAATATGAGGTTGCTGTAAGCTATGATGCCATGACACTCTATCCAGGACAACAAAGTTAGACTCTGTCTCAAAAAAAGAAAAATAAATAAATAAATAATAAATAAATAATGTAAAGAGGCACCAGGACCAGATGATTGCATAGGGAAATTCATTTAAACTTTTAAGAATCAAATAGTCCTACTATTTTTAAATCATTTCAGAGTATGTCAAATAAGGAAAATTTTCAAATTCTTTTATTGCTATAAATATGACATTAGTACCTAATCTTGTTAATGACAGCACAAAGAGATCTACAGAGCAACATCATTTATGACAATTGATGTAAAATCCTAAATGCAACATTAGAAATAAATTCCCAAGCCACACTAAGAAAACAGCATACTATGACTTGGTATTTATCCAGGGATGCAAGTACCTCTTAGGATTCTGTTAGGAAACCTGTTACTGTAGTGTATGATACTATTAGGTCTCAGAAAAAAAAACAAAAAAACAGGGATGCTGAAAAAGCCTTTGGAAAAATTCAACAGCTATTTCCCATAAAAACATTTAAAAATTGCAATGAAGGAAATAAACACTCCCTCCATGAGAATACAAAATAATACAACTCCAATGGAGGAGATAGGGTGATACGTAAGAAAATCGTATAGTATTTAAAACCATAGTGTGACAAAAATCATATAACTCGGATAGCAGACATCTGGTAGCATATAAGAAAACTACATAGCACTCAAAACCACAATGAGATATCACTTATTGGACACTAGAAAAGCTAAAATTAAAGACTGATCCTACTAAGCAATGGTAAATACGTTCAGCAACTGGAACTCTCATGCTTGGCTGGTGGAAATCTCACATAACATTGAAAAACAGCTTAGCATTTTCTTAAACCATTAAACAGATGCATCCTAGTCATTTCACACCTAGTTGTTTAACTGTACTTCCACCCAAAGATTTGTGCATAAATGCCTGTAGTATTTTTATTTGTAATAGCCAAACACTGGAAATAATCGGATGCCCATTAAAGGGTAGATATGATAACTAAACATATTAACTGAATAAAATGCAGAAGCCATGATTCTATTCTCATGATAGATAGATTAGGTGAATGAAAGGGTGGATATATAGATAAGTAAAAGCTCTTTGTAATAGAATGTTGCCTAATAAATATAGAAAGAAGATAGAAGGAAAAAAATCAATATATTGCAATTATTATAGTAAAATGGATCAGATAAAAAAGGCTGATAAATGCTAAATCTGGGGTAGTGAGAGAATAAAGTCTGATGAAGAACAGGACATTTAAAGAGTCACAAAATTTGTTCACACAGATTACTTATTATACATTTTAAAAATGGAACTATATGGAAGGCAAAGGAAGCAACACCTTAAATGAGTGTTCAAAATTAACATCACCAATAAGGGGCACATGGATATCATATGTCTCAGGAAAATTACCCTGAAAAGATCACACATCATTTATAAGATATTCCTACCAAAATTTCATAACTTACATCTAATTATGAGAAAATATCACATAAATCCATGCTGAGAGACAATTTTGGAGAGTAACTGGCTTGGATTCTTCAAAAATTCTTATGTTATAAAGGTAAGAAAATGTGGAGTCAACATTTTCAGACTAAAAGAAGCTAAAAGGACATGACAACATGTAAGATTTTATTCTAGATTAAATCCTGTAATGCTATAAATGCTATAAATGACATCACTGAGGCAGCAGACAAAATTAGAATATTGTCTATAGATTAAAGTTTTATGTCCATGTTAAATTCCATGAATTAGATCACTATATTGTGGATACAAGAGAAAATATTGTTTCTAAAATACATATACTAAATTATTAAGTAGTAAAAGGGTACAATATATGCAACCTATTCTCAAATACTTTAGAAAAATTAGATATATAGAGAGATGACAGATAAGAGAAAAATCAAATGTAATATTGTGTTAAAAATTAGTCAATACTTTAAGTGAAGATGTATAAAAGTTTTTAGTACTGTTATTGTACCTTTTCTGTATGTTTGAAAATATTGCTAAATTAGAAGTATGTGCACAATATAAAAAGACCACCCAAACAACCTTTGGGATACTGATAAAAGAATCCTTTCTCCTGATTTTTTCAATCTTCACTAGGGCTCGAGCCTAAGTCCTGTTACCTTCACACCTACATATCATGTTGTAGCATCTAACATAGATGAATCAAGAAGAAAATAAGTCTAGGAAAGAGAAATGAATCTGTCGGACGTGGGTAGAATCTGTAGTCTAGACTGGCCTTCCAGAGGACTCAGACAGGCATGACCAGGGCATCAGCCATGCCCCACCGTACCCCCACCCCTTACCCGCCTAAGGTGGCAAAGGAAGGCTGGAATGTTCATCAGAACTGATGAAAAACTAGTCTGGGAAATGTGCATATAGAAATCAGAATCTTCGCAGAGAGACGAAGGATATCAATAAAGTTAGAAAGCAGCTGACAGATACCCTCAAGCCTCAGCTATTTACCCTGTGGACTCTAACTTTCCCTCGTTCAGTCCCCAGCACAGCATCCTTTGATCTGTAATTTAGTGCTTCACTGTCCTTCGCCCTGATAGCCCTCTTCCTTGAATAAAAAGACCACCTGTTTAGTTAAAACATGAGATTGTTAATTTCTCACTTTTTCACTTTGTATATGCATGCCCCTCCCCCACCCCCAAAAAACCTCAATAAAAAGTTCTTGAGAATTTGGTTTAGCACAGTGCTTATCTGCCTCATTACAGGCTAACTAATACAGTGTCTGGTCACTCTGGTTCTCTAGATAGAATCTTTGTGTGTGAATTTATGGGGCTGTTCCTCCCTTTGTCTGCTGTACCTGCAAAAACTCCTCACTTGGGGAACTCTCAGTCTGCCAAACAGCAGACAGGCTGATTTATGCTGCAGTAACATGCAGCCCCAATATTTCAGTGGCTTATAACTTCAAACATATATTTCTTATAACTTCAAACATAAATAACACTTTAAGAAGCAGGTTTTCTGAATCTGTTTTCATCTGATTCTAATTATACTGTAGTCTCTAATATAACACTCTTCCCATGCCTTTTATCAGTTTTCTCTGTCCGAGGTTACTATCTGTACTTTTTCAAATAACCATCAGCTAGCTTCACAGGTTCAGGTTACTGTGAGGTGAAGCTTCCCTGGTTATAGTCTGTCAATAGTCCTTTCATGTCTACAATTTACTATTTAAGTGTCACAAATTTAATTTAGGAAATTCACTATGTTTTGTGGAGCCAATTTCCAGCTGGAAAGGCTTCTTAATAATCTTGGGCCATTTTAAAAGCCCACATTAACAATAATTCGTTAAACTGTCATTTAAAACTAATCAAAATGTGCACTTACAAAGTAACATTAACATTTTTACAAATAAGAAGAGTTCATAGAGCAGAATTTTAATTTTGATGAGCTCTAATTTATCAAACTTTTTTTTTTATGAGTCATACAATTGGTGTCATATCTAAGAAATATTTCCCTAACCCGCATTAGTCTTCTTGGGCTGACATAACAAAATCCCAGAGAGTGAATGGCTTCAACAACACTCAGAGTTGCTGATGTCAGAAGTTAGAGACCAGCATGTCAACATCACCAGCAGTTTCTGGTGATAGCTCTCTATCTGGCCTGCAGATTGCTGCCTTCTTGCTGTGCTCAGATAGCCAAGAGAGACCCCTCCAATTTCAGTTCCAATTACGAATCAGTTAGGTCATCTCATCTCAGGTTCTCACCAACTCTTAAGAGTCTCTTCCTCTTCTCAAAAACAAACAAACAAAGAAACAAAAAAACAAATTCTACTGTAATCAGGGCTCTATCTTCATAACTTCATTTGACCTTAATCACCCCTCTTAAATGCCAGTATAGTCACATGGGGGTTAGGGTTTCACCATATGAATGAGGGGGACACAGTTCAGTCCATTAGCATGACTCAAAATCAAAAAATACTTTTTCCTGTGTTTGCTTTGAGAAGCTTTGTAGTTTTAAGTTTTGTATTTTGGGCTGTGATTCACATTGAGTATAACTTTTATATATCGTTTGAGGTATGGATTGAACGATTCATTATATGTGAATATCCAATTGTACCACCACCAGTTTTTGAAAAGACTATGGTATCCTCTACTAATTGCCTTTGTAACTTTGTGGAAAATCGGTTGTCTATACTGTCCTAGTCTGTCCTGTGTTGCTATCACAGAAGACCTGAGACTGGACATTTTATTAAAGAAAAGAGGTTTATTTAGTTCATAGTTCTATAAGCTGAGAATTTCAAGAGCATGACCTTGGCTTCCAGGTCAAAACATGGCACACGTGGGTACGTATCTAGAATCTATTCTTTTCCATTCATATATTAGTCTATCTTTATACCAATACCATGCCCTTTTGATAACTTTACATGTATTTTTTCTATAAGTCCTGAAATCAAGTAGTGTTTCTTGGGGGTTTTATCTTGAAATACAAAATAAAAACTCATTCTGCTAACCATACACATTAATTAGAAGAATTCTGGATAAAATCCGGAAGAAAACAATGATGACTATTATTATTGTTTGGCATTCTTTGTTTTTAAATAATGTGACATTTATTATATAATTATACATTTAAATTTTACTATATATACATAGATCAAGCCAAGGAGATTAACCACAATTTCAAATTTTATCACCAGCTACTTTTGCTATTTTATCACATTTGAAAATATACACTCTTAACTACTTTACTTCAAATAGTGACCTATAAATTTGTTCAGACAATAATAATTGCCTTTTCTCTTTGACAGTACAATAAAAAAAATCACATGACCTATTGAATATACTACTAAAGATACTTCACTTTTCAATTATGTCTTCTGCATTTTTCCAATTAATTTTCAAGTCTTCCCATAACCTCTCTGTTCAAAGAAATACCATCTTTGAGATAATCTTTGTGCCTGCTTTACAAGAGAGAACAGAGAAAACAGTGCTCATTTCCTCTTCTCTGTTTTCTATATAATATGTTTTTAAAAATACATTTCTCAATATATTAAACTACAAAAGTATTTAAAAATTTTTTTAATTATCTGGGCTCTGAGTTCACTCATTGTATTTGGGTGATAACTTCACTCCTCCTAGCTTTGTAAATCTGGGAATCAGAGGACTATTTTTCAAATGGCAAAGTGTTATAGAAAGAACACAGGCTTCGTATTCATTCTATACTTTTAGAACTGTGTGAGCTTGAATAAGTTACGTAACTTACCTAGGCCTATTTCCTCATACGTAAAATATGAATAATACTTGTAGATCAAGTATATAGTGCAACATACCATTAGTAGACCATTAATAAAAATAGCCATTATTTTGATTATAAAGAATGCTCTCCATCAGCTAGCAGGGACATTTCCAGCTTTTAATGTTTTTCTTGCTATCTAATTACCCTGGCCTCTCCAACCAGATTAGGTCATCTTGGGCTTTCCCTAAATGTCTCTTCTACTCTGATGGGTCAGAATACTTCACAACTCTCCCACTCAGCCTTACCTTCTAGGACTCTTTCTCTTGTATTTCAAAACACCACATCATTCTAAAAGAGCCACACCACTGGTTTTGTTGTTAGATTATTTTTATTTCTCTTCCATTATTATCATTCTATATTATTCTGGTGAAAAACTGCCTTTTAAAATTTTAAATATTATATTCAATCAACCTTTCACTACATGGCAAATAACGGTGGAGCTTAAGGTGGAGGTTAAAGCCTTGAATTTCAGGGTTGGGAATCAGATTTGATTCTGTAGGTAATAAAGGGTCATTAGGAGCTTTTGAATGAGTTGAGGATTAAATCAACTGATTATACAAAGTGTAGGTAGGAACTTCTGACTGGTGAGGATCAGTTAGGTAACTCTTGGCAACCGTTTCTAAAGCAGTTAGAATCTCAGCCAGAGAAATGGTACAGGGACTGAGGGAAGGGGCAAGCTTTTTTAGAAGATTTTATGGAGACACAGTTTAATTTAATGGGGACAGTGAATGTAGCAGCCAGAGTACTGTGTGACCAAGAAGGTAAAACTAAATCTTAGCCCCCAAATCCCTATTTTTATGTTTTTAGTATTCACCTTCTTTATTGCAAACTCTGAATGCACCCTTCAAAAATCTTTCTCTAGGAAATAAAGCATATTTGTCATGGGCCACAGAATTATGTTGAATAATAGAAGCTGGAAAGATGGAAGACAGCAATGAAGGGAAATATATTGTTGCAAAGTACCTAAAATAAAATGCGTCTCTTTTTTTAACAAGTAAATTTAAACAGTATCCAAAAACTCTTCAGGAGGACAGCATCCAAGCTCTAGACTTGGTAGCCTTATTAGTGAATCAAGGTGGAAAAAACGTTCAATGACCTTGACCCTTAGTCAATAATCACATGTTGTGCATGGAATGCCATCAATCTTTTAATCTGAGACGCTTCAACAGAGCTATTCCACTAACAGGTCAACTAAATGCTGTTCTTCTAATAAAATTTAAATCATAATTATATGAAATTCCAGGTCAAGATTTTTTATAAAATATAGGAAGTAAAAAGCTGCACTATCCAACATCTACAGAGAAAAGAAGGTTATGATTCAATACCATGTCTACATTGCATTTTTTTTTTTTTTTTTTTTTTTGAGACAGTGCCTTAAGCTGTCCTCCTGGGTAGAGTCCTATGGCATCACAGCTCACAGCAACCTCCAATTCCTGAGCTTAAGCGATTCTCTTGTCTCAGCCTCCCAAGTAGCTGGGACTACAGGCGCCCGCCACAACGACCGGCTAATTTTTGGTTGTAGTTGTCATTGTTGTTGGGCAGGCCTGGGCTGGACTGGAACCCGCCAGCCCTTGTGTATGTGGCTGGTGCCTTAGCCGCTTGAGCTACAAGCGCAGAGCCTACATTGCATTTTTATTTTACTGCTTGCTTGGAACTACAGGTTGTGAGAGCCACAGGGCTGATTCAAATCTTGCTTCCCCTATTTACTAGCTTATACATTCCAGCAAGTTATTGCTTTCCCCACTGGTTTGTTGTACAGTTTAAATGAGATAATAAATATAAAACACTTAGAGCACAGTGAACACAAGAAAAGTTGGCAATTCTTATCAGTAGTACTAAGAAAGAAAAAGGATATATCGTTTTATATATAATGTATTTACTATGTTAACATTTAACATGTCTATATTTATCACACACAAAGAAAAGAAGTAGGAAGGCTCCCGGCTTACCACAATGACTGCTCATCTCTTCACAAACTGAACTCCAGAAAAAACGCAGAGCACTAACCTGCCTGCACCTGTAACTGGACTGTGTTCAAAAACATGATTCAGGACTTGTAAAACAGAGGGAAGAATCGCTTTGTTTGCACAGAAAGCAAGGCGCTCAGAAGAGGAAAAGTCTTTGGACTAACAAGAAGGAATTCCTTGCTACCCCCAAGCAGGGTCCCAGCGACCGCTGCGAGCGCGGAGCGCGCGCTCGGCTGCGGGGCGGTGCGGGGGGTGCGGAGGCGTGGGCGCGCTCGGTGGAGGGGCTGCGGGGCTGCGGGGCGGCGCGGGGGCGCGGCTGCGCGGCGGTTGAGCCCCACGTGCAGGTGCGCGCGCGTCCCAGGCGCCTCGGGCAGCCGCCTCACCCTGCTTGCCGCCGCACGCGCCTGCGCGGTTAGCAGTCGCTGCTGCGCGGCCGCCAGCGGGATTCGTCTGGGGAGACGCCAGGACCAAGTGGCAGCGATTCGGTCATCTGAGCTGCCGCTGCCGAAAACAGGCCCTCAAGACAGGTGCGTGAGCAGCAGGCCACCTTCCCGCGGCCCCTTGTGCTCAGGCTGGGGTGAGGCATCGGAGTCGTGCCTGCGCCCCTCAGGGTGGGGACTCCTGGGCCACACCTCTTTATTTTGCAGCCCGAACAGGCTAAACGGATCGGGGCCAGGTGAGGGGCTGGATATTGAGTTTGGCGATGGAGGTGCAGCGAGCGAGGGTCTTGGCCTTTGCCCACCTTGTGGATGCGAAGGCCAGCGCTGGATGGAGTGAGTTGGTGCCACCTCGGGCCAGCGGGGCTGCTGTGTCCACCTGCTGTTCTGGGGCTGGAGTAGGGGCAGGCGCGGAGACACCAGGAACCCTGCCCAGCCCGGCCTCCCCCTGCAGGCTTATGGAGCCGCAGGGAGCTGAGTCCGTTATTCCAGCGGTTGCCATTTCTGCCTCGTTCCAAGCTCGGAGCCTTGAGCGCGCCCCCGAGGACTGGGGAAGGGGTCTGGGGAGCGTCCAGGTTCTCCTGGTTCTGCTGCCTACGCCTCACAAAACCGCAAACGAAACCAAAATAGGCTCGGTTTACTCAATCCCACCTCTGTCTAGGAGAAGGGACCCAGCCCTCAGAGCAGCAGTGGCCATCAGGGGCCACTCCCTAGATAACTCCGCGCAGAGCCCTGTGTGCGCCGCTGGGGAAGAACCCGAAGGGTTGCGTGGGATCCAATGAGGCCCTAATTGCTAGGGACTCATTATCGCCCCAACCCTGTTTACTATCAATCAGACACTTATGCTGATTTTATTTATAGCATCAGCCCAAGCAACAAGAAGGCAGCAAGTGCCTGGTATTTAAAAGCCAATGTAACAAAGCTCAGAAGGAGGAGATAGAAAGTAAATAACTTGGCTATGGGAAGAAGCCTCAAGTTGGAAGAGGGTTAATTTATGTTGAAACTTTTGGTGCATACAAACAGGCAAAAACCCAATCCTGGGTTATGGTTTTATGTACTTTAAATTTTTTACATTACTATAGGTAGCCTTCCTTTTGGTATTTATAAATCTGACCTCTTTTCAGTTTATAGTTTTGCCTTTATATCTGTTGATTTGATCTTCCAAGTACATTTACATCTTACCCCAAATCCTTTAACAAGATACTCTCTCTTCTTTGTCTTATCTACTTATTTGATAATGGAAAAGCCAAACTCTGTAAGTTATTTTAAAGAGGTTTATTCTGAGCCAATATGACTTGACTGTGGCCCAAAATACACACCAACAAAATTGAGTATTTTCCTAAGTTTGTTACAAGTTAGAATGCTTTTATAAGAAAGTCTAGGAAGAGGGAGGGGGTCTTCTTATGTGGGAATTGTCCTTTCTCATTGAGGGTTCACTACAGAAGTTATAGTCATTGGCTTCAGATTTCAACATACAGGCTAAAACGTTTTATGTGCAGGACAATCAGTAAAACTTCTTAATTCAGAACTAGATCTGTTCTTTTCAATGTGAGTAGGTTATGTATTAATCAGTACAAAAATAGGAATCCGTACAGTTTGAGGGACTCAAGATTCTTTACTCAAGGACAGATAGGTGTAAGCTGTGAATCATAAAACCTTCCCCAGACAATTAGAATCTAATGTTTTCTTTCTATGTAGGGGTGGGTGACTTAACTCTGGCCTGAGATGGCCTTAGATCTTGTTTATAATTTGGTATTTTACTACTACAAAGGGTCCATTCTGTTAGTCTTGTGATATACTTTAACATTAATGTTGTTCAGTTGTATCTAAACTGCAAAAAGGAGGGGGTATAATGAGGTTTTGTCAGATCTCCTTTCCCTGGTCACCGAAACTCAGTTTTTAAGGTGTCTCTGGGGTCCCCTTAGCTAAGAGGGAGTCCATTCAGTTGGTTAGGGGCTTCAGATTTTATTTTTAGTTTATATTGACAAGGTTAATTATTGTGTGTAAATGATGTATTATAAGATATGTTTGTAGAAATTGAATAGTGCTGTAAATTACCTTTACTAATTGTTTTTAGTACCTAATAATTTTTAGTGTTCTTAATTAGAAACTAGAATTTTCAGCTTTTATGGACCTAGAGATTATGATGTAGTTCACTTCACAAGTGAGAAAACAGGCCCAGAGATGTTTCATTCACTTCCCTTTTTAATAATAGAAGTAGAAACTTGGTGTGATGATGCCAAGTTCAGTATGCTTTCTATTATATCATTCTACACTTGAGTTCCTGAAGCCACATGATGACTAAAACTTTTAAATGTAGTTTTCATGGGAAACTGAGGCGGGGGGATTGCTTAGGACTTTGAGAGAAGCCTGAGCAAGACCAAGACCATATCTACTAAAAGTAGAAAAATGAGCTGGGCATTGTGGCAGGCACCTATGGTCCCAGCTACTGGGGAGGCTAAAGCAGGAGGGTGCCTTAAACCCCACAGTTGGAGGTCATAGTGAGCTATGATGAAGTACTGCACCCTGCCTGCAGAGACAAAGTGAGACTCTGTCTCAAAAAACAAAAAGTTATTTTCAAACACCACTCCTGAGGCATATCAGTATTTTCTGAATCCTCCGTCACTTACTAAAACTGAATAGCAGCACAAAGTCATCTCAGTTACAAGAAATAGCATATATGGAAGCATGACTGTATTACATGCGTGAGAGTTGAGAGTGAAAGAAATGAGTCTTAGGAACTACAGAGAACTATTGAACATTTTTATAGACACGTAGTAAATTAAGACTTGTTTTTGTAGAAAGATCATGGTAGTGAGAAGGCAAAGAATAGACGTGGAGATTGGTAAGAGTGTAAGTAAGAGGCATAGTGGCAGTTTATCAATCCTTTGCAGAAAGGATAGATTCTTTAATTAAGGCTGTGAGATTGGGATAGAGACATTCTAAAAATACCCAAGTAGATTTAGTTACCAGGAACTTAAGGGATCAGTGAGAAAGCACATAGTCTTAAGATAATGGCAAAGTACTATAACTGATTTGGTTGAGTGGAGATGGAGTAAACAGCAGTAGAGAATTAAGGAGGTAGAGAAGCAGGTTTTAGAGAGGAAAGAACAAGTTCATATTGCTAGAGTCTTTGGTGAATCACTGAAGATAGATAAGGATTTGAAACTAAAACTTTATGCTGTTAATAAAGTTTGGCACGCCTTAGTTTTTATAAGTAGAAGCCAAGGGTATTTATAATGTAACAAGAAGACTTGGGAACAGACCCCTAAGATACACTTAACAATCTAATACATACGAATAGAGAAAGTACCTATGAAGGAAGCAGAGAAAAGGAAGTGAATCAGGGATGGTATTAATGAAATCAGGGGAAGAGAGGCTTCCCAAAAGGATTCAGACATAGCAAGGTCAGAAGGGGCAACAGGTCCTGGAAGATGAAAAAGCTATTGCACTTATCAACTAAGACTTACTTAGTAGGAACAGTTTCAGAGTTTCAAAGAAGCCTGGAGTATAGGAATGATAGGAAGAATATGAGTTTTTCTTTTTTTTGGAGATGTGGGGCCCGCTGTGCTTATAGGGAAGTGACGCACAGAGGGGGTCTTACTGACACTTCTGTTCCTTTTGTGGCATGTATTAAAGTCTTACCTACTCAGAAAGTTGAATTAAAATGAAAGAAATCAAGTTAAGGCCGCTGACTAAACTGTTACTTTGAAGGAGAGCCATTGACACCAAACCAAACCATCATCCTCAGCCAGCTGTGGACTCTGCCGGCTCCTCCCCTTTCAGGCCAAGCTGTTTTCCCTCAAGTAGAATTAGGTAATGTTAAAAAAG
>CAUYPK010141861.1:0-13533 GCA_963574355.1 Loris lydekkerianus | reverse complement strand
AGGGCTGGGGTGGTGCGCGTCATTCTGTGAGTGCCTGGTGCCCAGTGACTTTGGCACAGAGAGCCCAAGGCTCCAGCAGTCTCTGGCCAGGGGAAGGGCTCTGTGCAGAGGCAGGGAGGCCTCCAGAGGGCACCCAGCTATCAGAGTCCCTTGCCAGATGAACGGGCTATTGTGGAGGCTGGGTGGACACAGGATGGAGGACACAGGGTTTTATAGCGCCCGCAGTTCCTGGTCAGGGAATGCCGAGGCCCGGTGGGTGCAGGTCACCGGTTTGGGGTCGCTGCATAGCTCTCATGTAGGTCTGGGCAGCACCAAGTGCAGGAGTTTGAGGTTGCTATGAGCTGTGATGTCACGGCATTGTACCCAGTGCAACAGCCCAAGCCTCCAGTGTGCCCATATCGTCTGACTCTGCCCCTAAGGATTAAGGCTGTAAGGCAGCTCAGTCCCCGCGTTTAGGCTGATCAGTCACTAGGTTACTTTGTCCCACCTGATCCTTGCTCTGGGACCCTGAGGGCGGAGCTTCCGCGGCAGTTTTTTCACAATGGCTCCCTGTATCCCAGCTCAGTGGCTCAGTCTGGGGCCTCAGACAATGCCTGAAGTTCTCTACATTCCTGCTCACGCTCTCCCCAAGGCAGTTCAACTGAGTGCCAAGTCCAAGAACACCAAAATAGTTCATAGTTAATGCCTTTCCTGTTTGTAGTCTCACTGCTGCTTGTACTTACGGTTGCTGACGTGATTAGTTCGATTGAACACACGCAACCAATTGCCAGTTTTCCACCGTTTTTGTTGTCCTCTTGGGGTCCACAAGTCCCTTGCTGGCTCCCTGTATCCTCAATGGGATGATTATAAGCAGATCCCACCGGCCAGATATGCCTGGAGTCTTTTCTCCCCAGACTCGCAGTGCCCAGTTGTAGGGAAGCTGTTACTCGGCCGCCATCTCTAATCCCGAGGTCTAAATATATATAGTTTAACTTGGTTATTGTTTTACTTGTCAATGTCAGATTTGTGAGATTCATCTGTGTTGTATGAAGCTGTAGTTCTTTCATTTTTATTGCTGAATAATGTTCTTTTGGAGTAATGTGCTATTTATCCATTGTATGTTTCATTACATTTGAGTTTTTGGTATTATTTATAATGCTACAATGAACATTTTAATGTGTTCCATGGTGCTGTGTACACTCATTTTGGTTGCGTATTTACTTAAGAATAGAATTATTGGGTTATAAAGAATATGCTGTTCACCTTAGGGGATAATGCCAGATTGTTTTGCATAGGGGCTTTTATTAATAGTACTTCTGCCAGCAGTATACCAGAGTTCTTAATACTGTACGTTCTTACCAACACTTGGTGATTTTTCTAGTGTAGCCACTAGATTTTTCTAGTGGGCATTTAATGGTGCATGTGATTTTAATCTACATTGTCTTTTATTGATCAGTGATGAGGTTGGGCATTGGCTATCGCATTTTGTGAAATGCCTATTTTAAAACCTTGATCCTATATATGAGTTCTTTATATCATCTGAATTTAAGCCTTTTAGTAGTCGTATATGTTGAAAATAACTTTTGTCACTTTTGGATTGTTTTTTCTGTCCTCTCAAGGGGTCTTTATAGTTTTGCTTTTCTGTTATCTACATGGAATTGATTTGGGGTGGTGGTGGTGGTATATTATGTGAGATAGATGACCCTGTTATTGCATATTGAGATTCATATAACCTAAGGATGTGATGGGATACTTATTAAAATAATACTTGGCACTTGGTTCAGAGCAAGGTAAAAATTTAGAATGACATATTTATGTGAATTCATTATCATTAGTGTCTATTATTTACTAAATGTGGAGACTAACACAAAATATAGATAAAAATCTAAGTGTTTATGAAATATTTTATACTCTTGGGAAAAAATCAATCCTGGAACGAAGGATATAGGTCACATTCATTGTGCGTCTGTCTCACAAGGGTTGACTTTGTTGAACAGATTGTTTCTAAATGCCAGTTACAAACCAAGCACAGCTTAGATGCTGGATACGTAAAGATATACACACTGCTTAGGAATTTGTGACCTATGATAATTCTTAATAATAATAACTGTTTACTTGGTTTTATATTTCCATGAAATATATAGGTAGTATTGCTAGTTTTGCAGATGTGAGAACTGAGTCTCAGAGAAATTAGATCACATTTAAAAGATGAAATTGAAAACTCATTCTTTTTATTATGCTTCGTTATTTAATTACTACATATATTAAGAAACAAATGTACATTCTGATTCAGGTGTCCTCTGATTTAAGATGATAAGATTTGAGCTGTTAGCCACGCATGGTGGTGCACTCCTGTAATCCTTGCACTTTGGGAGGCCGAGGTGGGCAGATTGCTTGAGGTCAGGAATTTTAGACCAGCCTGACTAAGAGTGAGACCCTGCCTGTCTCTACTAAAAATAGAAAAAATTAGCCAGGCATTGTGGTGGTCCCCTGTAGTTCCAGCTATGTGGGAGGTTGAGGCAGCAGGATCACTTGAACCCAGGCATTTGTGGTTACTGTGGCTAGGCTGACAGACGCCACAGCACTGTAGCCTGAGCAACAGAGTAATAATACTTTGTCTCAACAACAAGATTTGAGTTGTTGCTTTATGTTGCAGTTTTATGGACCAGGTAACCTACTGGCCTGGGAGTCAGCACAGTGACTTTCTTTCCTTGATCTTTTCTGCTTCAAGAAAGTCAGACACAACAGAGGAAGTTAGTTATACTCAACTTGGAGATGTTCCAAAAAAGCTGTGTAAATATCATTAAGGTTTTTGGAAATAAATCCTTTGAGATGTGACTGAAAAGATTGAACTTATTTGTTAATAAACCTAGAGAAAGATGAAGAGTTAAAAATGACCACAAAATAATGAATAGGAAATGAAGATTTAATCATTATATATTCACATACATAGTAGAGGTGAGGCACTCACTGAACATATTTTCGTTAGAAATATTCACATTGGCTTGGCACCTGTGGCTCAAGCCGCTAAGGCGCCAGCCACATACACCTGAGCTGGTGGGTTCGAATCCAGCCTGGGCCTGCCAAATAATAGTGACGGCTGCAACCAAAAAATAGCTGGGCATTGTGGCGGACACCTGTAGTCCCAGCTACTTGGGAGGCGGAGGCAGGAGAATCGCTTGAGCCCAGGAGTTGGAGGTTGCTGGGAGCTGTGATGCTGTAGCACTCTACCCAGGGCGACAGCTCGAGGCTCTGTCTCAAAAAAAAAAGAAATACTCATATTGGTTGTGCCACATGCATTGTTAGAAGTGTATCTGCTAGAAATTAAACTCTAAGAGTAGCTGGTACACATGGCTCATATCTATAATCCCAGGGCTTTGGAAGGCCAAACTGGGAGGTTTGCTTGAGGCCAGGAGTTTCAGACCATCCTGGGCAACCATCTTTGGAAAAAGCAAAGAAATACACCTCACAGAGATGGGGAAATATTTGGAGTAGAGTCTTAGCCAGAACATATTTGTAATTTGTGAACTTTAATATCTGAGAAAGTCCTACTTAATCTCTGTTTTATTTATGAATAAGAGAAACTTCATTTTATATATACCTATGTGAGCCTTGTATGTGGTGATAGCTTTTGAATTCTTAAAGTCAGGGCTGAAACTTTGTTTCTTAATTAGGTGTTAGTTATTTTAAGCTAATTGGTTCAAATCCCAATAATATAATTATATAGCTGTCTGTTTCTTCATCCTTTTACTTTTTTTAAAACTTTATTCAAATTAATATGAGGGAACAATATTTAGGTTACATTGTTCTCACTTCCAGGGCTTCATCATTTTACAAATAATCCTAATTTTTTCTCAAGGTACAAATATGGTCAATGTTTTTGATTACATCATTCTTAGTTGAGTCAGTGAATAGACCTCAAAAAGGTCCCCCCCCCCATTCATTACTAAATAATTTGTGTCAATATCCATATAACAAAGACTCATGAGTAAGTAAATTCTAGTCTTTGGAAACAAGCAAAGGCACATAGTTCATCTCATAGAATTAGTGCTCTAAGGCTGAGAATCTGGTGCTTCTTAGATGTGATGGTATTCTAAACTTCACCTTACTTTGTTTATATGCAAATTGGAAATAAACCTACTTACAAAGATAACTTAACAGTTGGCACAGAGAAAACCAAATAATTTTTTTAAAATTTTTCCTTTTATATTATCTGTGGATGAGCCAGAAGGGAACAGAGTGCTTGTTTGTGATATAAATTATCTTTTCTGAGTATAATAAATAATATTTAGCTATTTGCCTTAAGCATTGCTTATCTTCTGAACTCATTGAAAGATTTAATTCTTTGTTAAAATGTTATAAAAAACTAATACCCATTCGTATCTGAAATAAGAAAATAAAAATTATATTGAACAGTTCAGTTTAGGTGCTTTATTATTTTGCTTGAAAAACAAAAAAGAAAACCTAACCAGGTATCATTAATTTGATTTCTAACATACAATTTGCATTTAGGTAGCAAATCAAAGTCTTTTGAGATTTTCTCAAGCCCTGTGAGAATGCAAGTGTTATCAGTGTTATGTGTATGTATCTATGAATGTGTTTGAAATTAAGACATTAATAAACAGGTCTTATTATGCCATATAATTGACTCAGTATGAGGTATTAATTTCTGTTGGCATTTAAGTGTCTACAGCTGTTTTATGTTGTTTCAATAAAGTTGTAGTATATTCTGATTTTCCCATGGATATCATGAAGAATTATTGGGACTTTCAGTCCTGTCTGTCTAACCTCTCTGAGGAGTTGAACACCAATGGCTATGGATTTAATCAATCATGTCTGAAGTAATGAAGCCTCCTCCATAAAAACTATAAAGGCAGGGCAGGGTTTAGAGATGTTCCCAGTTACTGAGCACATGGAAGTGGCTACATAGTGCCATAAAAGCTTTCTGCCCCTTAAATAGAAATTTGGTTAATTCAATCACATTTTAAGGGAAATTGAGGTTCTTAAAACTTAAGGTAATCCTATGGTCAGTATTTAATATAACCTAGATTAAACTTTTATAATATTAGTAGCCATTTAGAGTAAAGTTATAAATTTTGAACATTATTTTTTAGAATTATTTAAACTGGATCATCCTTATAAGAGTTTTAAATTGTGGCTAGTAGTACTTCATATATACTAATTGTATGGCCTTGGGCAAATCATTTAACCTCTTTAAACCTTAATTTACTCTAAGCAAAGAGATTTTATACCTAGGGTTGTTGAGTATTTTATGTAATAATTACATAATACTGTCCTCGCCCATTGTAAATATTACTGAGTATAAATAGGTACAGATATAAGTACAAACGGTAATAGACCAGTTGATTGTGATTTCAGATAGGGTTTGTGACTTACAGATACTAATTTTATACCTTTTTTTTTTTTTTTTTTTTTTAACCAGATATTATATCTATAGCCCTCTGTGCAATAGGAAAAAACCAACTATTATTCTCCTACTATGTACAGTCAACACAAAACACTTCTGGTCATTAAAATGTGTGGGTTTCCCCTCCTCATACTAGGTTGTTCTATAGCAGACGCTGACTGGGTGTTCTACACTTACCTTAATTTTTGACACTAGCTGGAGTTAGTGCAGAGTGAACCTACAGGTTAAAGGCTCAGTCACACAAGATTGCTCCAACTTCACGTCAATCAGAAGCCTGTGCTTTTGATTAAAAGACTATAAATTAGAGGTTCCCACAGTCCTTTTCTCTGATTAACTATTTGCTAAGAGTAGCTCACAGAACTCAGGGAAACACTTATGATTACTGGTTTATTATAAAAGATATCAGAAAGGATATTAATGAATAGCCAGATAGAAAGATGCATCGGGCAAGGTCTGTGGAAAGGGGCAGGAAGCTTTTATGGTACTATGTAGCCACCACCATGTGCTCAGTAACTGGGAACATCTCCAAACCCTGCCCTGCCTTTAGTTTTTATGGAGGAGGCTTCATTACTTTAGACACGATTGATTAAATCCATACCATTGGTGTTCAACTCCTTAGAGAGGTTGAGCAGACAGAACTGAGTCCCAACCCTCTGTTCACATAGTTCCCCTGGCAACCAACCCTAGTCTGAGGCTGTTGTGGAGCCCTCATTTCTCATTAGCATATAAAAAGACCATTGGTATTTTGGAAACTCCAAGGGTTTTAAGCATTGTATACCAGGAAATGGGACAAAGATCAAATTGATATTCCTTACTGTGAAATAACAGTATCATAACGTCCAATGTCTTTAGAACCCTTTATTATGGATTTCAATATTTCTAAGTAACATTTCAGTTGTAGTATGGATATATTACATAAAAGTGAAAAACTGAAATATTTAGTGTCAAATAGTTAATTATACCCTGTGACCTTTATGTAGTGTTCTTTCCTGTACTTTGCCACGATGAAGGAAAAGCTCTTATGGGTTGAACTGTTGGTATCAGAATTTGTAGCAGTGGTTGAATTTATTCTAGGAAGCTTGTTTGATGATCTGTCTGGATATGAATGTAGGCAGATATAATGAGAATTATTTTGTTACCTTGACTGTATTAGAGACATTATGTAAATTATATCAGTTACTTTGATTGTAACAGGGACAAGGTAAAATTAGTATTCTAGTAATAGTGGGATCCTTTGACTATTAGTTCCATTCTAGAAGACCTTACATGTGCTTGAAAATGTGGAAATACTATCCTGGAATGCAGAAATAATAGTTTTTTGCTTAATTTATTCAAGAAATATTTTTTGGCTGGGCTTAGTGTCTCATGCCTGTATAATCCTAGCACTCTGGAAGGCTGAGGTGGATGGAACTCCTGAGCTCAGGAGTTTGAGACCATCTTGACCAAGAGCAAGACCTCATTTCTACTAAAAATAGAAAAAAATATTCAGGTTGTGGCTGGCACCTGTAGTCTCAGCTACTCAGGAGGCTGAAGTAAGAGGAGTAAGAGAAGTAAGAGGCTGAGCCCAGGAGTTTGAGGTTGCTGTGAGCCATGATATCATGACACTTTACCTAGGGTGACAGAGTGAGATCTTTTTTTTTTTTTTTAATACAAAGTATACTATACCTTTTATCTGTATTGCTTATAGAATGAGGAAGATTTTTCAGGCTTATAGATATCTTGATCAGCTAATAGTTTTTCAGTAGTGTTTTATCAAGTACCTATCATATTTGAGATGTGATGTTAGCTATTTGTGTGAGGATATGGCAGTTTTATAAGTGAGAAAAAAGAAGGAAGATAGAAGATGTCTTACAACCCATAATAATTAAAAACAAGAAAAGGTGAGTTTTAATCAGTTTCTGAACATTGTTTTTATAATCTTAACCAGGTTCATTCCTGTTGCCCAAAAGGAAGCCAATACACTGAGACAGCAGGGGTTATAGCAGAGTTTAATATCACAAGTGTTACCCGAGGAGATGGAAGTTCCTAAATCTATCTTCCTGAGAATTTGGGAGAAAGGGCTTTTAAAGATATTTTGGGAGGAAAAGGGGTAGGCAGTAGGGTCTGCTGATTGACTTGGTTTGGGGTAGAACCTTAGGTGTCCAGAAATGTCCAGAAAGTATCTTCTTGGGCTCAGTCAGTTCCTAGATGAGGGTTGCATGACCAGTTGGGTCAATTCCTTGATATGGGCCACTGGTCTGAGTGTGCTAGCTAATCCACTGGAATGTAGGCCTGGAAGATATTTCAAAATCTAGCTTTAGGTTTCACAAGGATAATGTTATCTATGGAGTCATTAAGAAAGTTAAGAATTTTCATGACTGTCAGGTACGTAATGTCTGACTAGCAGTTATTGGAAAGCAAACTACGGAACAATGGCTGGTTATTTTTTTAGCTATGCCTATACCTTTGAAGAATTTAGGACTGTGCTACAGTTCCCACCTTGTGGCCCTTTATTAATTTTATAAAAGGGCAGTTTTAGTTCCCTGTGGGCTTTATCCTGTCTCATTCCTGAGATATGGGCAAATGAGATGGAAACAGATTACAGATCTAGCTTCTTCTTGCTGACAAGGGGCATAGTTGGGGTCAAGCCCAGGGTAAGAAGAATGAAACTATTTCTCACTTGTCTTCAACTATTCACGGGTGCTCAGTTGCAGACCTAAAGTTTGCATTATAAGAACATGAGTACTTTTATTTACAGTTTTAGTGCAGTACATAAATGGATAGTGGGTTATAAGATAGAGCCTTAGGATAAGGACCAAGAATCTTATCTTAACACATGTTGACTGGTCATGAGTTAATTCACGTTTTCATGCCCAAACATTGTTGACTGGTCATGAGTTAACTTGTGTTTGCACTTGCATTAGCTGTTGCAATTTTATTTTTTTTTTTTGGGGGGGGGGGCAGAGTCTCATTTTGTCATCCTTGGTAGAGTGCCATGGTGTCATAGCTCACAGCAACCTCCAACTCTTGGTCTCAAGCGATTCTCTTGCCTCAGCCTCCCCGGTAGCTGGGACTATAGGTGCCTGCCACAACTCCCAGTTAGTTTTTAGAGATGAGGTCTCACTCTTGCTCAGGCTAGACTTGAGCCTGTGAGCTCAGGGCAGTCCACCTACCTCGGTCTCCCAGAGTGCTAGGATTACAATAGCTATTGCAGTTTTTAAGATAATTTCTGGACAGGATAATGTAGAATATCGTAAAAGCTTTCTTGATTGTGTTCAGTTGTATTCATTTTATTATTAAAAAATTTTCTAGAAATACAGGTTTTTATCACAATTTTACTTTTGCAAAAATTTCAACCATAATGGGTTGTGACAGTGAAGAATTTTTCAATGAATTATATGCAGATGCTTTATCTGATTGAGTGATTTTGAAATATTTTGTCGTGATCTGGGAAATTGTAGTTTACTAGACGACAGTTACGCATCTTACACTACCAAAATGGCAAAAAATAAACGTAATAAAATCTGATAATGAAAGTGATTTTGAAGAAGAGTGGATTGAAAATGATATTATACTAACCTTGAAGGATTATAAAGCTATTTTGGGTATAACTGTTGAACTTAGTGATCCCCAGAGGATTAGTGAAGTGATAGACTTACTTTTTGATAGTGATTTTTTTGATTTAGTTGCTTCTCAAACCAATTTATACCGCTGTCAAATGGAACAATTAAAAAAACTCTCCTAAAACTTTATCATGGATAGAAATTACCAGTAGTTATGTGAAGAAATTTCTTGATTTATTGATATTGATGGAAACCCCCCTCCCCCCCATCACATTGTAGAGATTGTTGATCAACGGACCCTTTGCTTGAAACACCAATATTTCAGGGCCGGGCGTTGTGGCTCATGCCTATAACCCTAGCACTTTGGGAGGCCGAGGTGGGTGGATTGCTTGAGCTTAGGAGTTGGAGACCAGCCTGAGTAAGAGCGAGAACCTGTTTCTAAAAGTAGCTAGGTGTTGTGGTAGTTGCCTATAGTCCCAGCAACTTAGGAGGCTGAGGCAAGAGAATCGCTTGAGACCAGGAATTTGAGGTTGCTTTGAGCTATGACACTATGCCACTCTACTGAGGGTGACAAAGTGAGACCTCTCAAAAAACAAACAAACAAAAACAAAAGAAAAGATAGACCAATATTTCCTAAAACTATGACCAGAATGAGGGTTGAGCAAATCAGCATTTTTTCATGAATACCAGGTTCTCCATGCAGCAACACTAGACCCCAAACCCACTTTTCTTCATGTTCTGGCTGTTTGCGTTCTTTGGCTTGATCTTCCTGAACTCATCACAATCACAGAGGATCAAATGCCTATGTCTGTCAGAAGCCTTAAAGGTGCCCGTGAAGATCTGGCCGTCTTGCAGGACACAGCTCATTCTATAGTCAGTGTGCCTGCAGCATCTTGCTACTCTTGCCCACAGTCTTGATTGCTGCTCCACCAAATCTGATGTCCACAGTTAAAATTTCATGATTTACGATCAAAGGGAAGGCTATGAATAAAGGTGTGATAAACTAAAGATAAGAGATATCATAATCAGGCTCAGCGCCTGTAGCTCAGCGGCTAGGGCGCCAGCCACATACACTGGAGCCGGCAGTTTCTAATCCAGTCCAGACCTTCCAAACAGCAGGACAACTACAACCAAAAAATAGCAGGCATTGTGGGAGGTGCCGATAGTCCCAGCTACTTGGGAGGATGAGGCAAGAGAAGTGCTTAAGCCCAAGAGTTTGTGGTTGCTGTGAGCTGTGATTAAACATCACTCTACTGAGGGAAAAATAATTATAATATTTATAAAAAAAAAAAAAAAAAAAAAAAAAAAAGAAAAGATATCATACATAATCAGTGGCCTTAAAATAGGAAGTAATGAAGGAGGTCAGTAATTGAATAAGGACCAGGGATTAGAGGATTCAATATTTGTTTGTCTGTGTTTGATTCATTTTTGGAGTTCTTTTGCTTAGCCTGTGATTATTCCTGACTGGTTGACAAAGGAACAACCATCTTCTCCCGGAAAAATGCATATGACTCCTTTTTCTGCTATAAATAAATCTAAGGCTTGGTGATTTTGGAAGGCTACTACAGCTAAAAAATTAATTTGGGATTGTAGGGTAACTCAAGAGTCAGCTGTAGCTTTAATAGGAATTGCATTAAAATTATATATTGCTTTGGGTAGTATGGACATTTTAACAATGTTGATTCTTCCCAGCCATGAGCATGGTATGTTTTTCCATCTGTTTCCATATGTTTAACATCTTCAGCTATTTTTTTTCTTAAAGTTTCATAGTTCTTTTTGTAGAGATCTTTCACATCCTTTGTTAGGTATACTCCCAAATGTTTCATCTTCTTTGGCAATACTGTGAAAGGAATAGAGTCCTTGATTGTTATTTCGGCTTGGTTATTGTTGGTATATATAATGGCTACAGATTTGTGGGTGTTGATTTTTTAGCCTGAGATATTGCTGTATTCCTTGATCACTTCTAAAAGTTTTGTAGTAGAATTCCTAGTGTTTTCCAGATATACGATCATATCATCTGCGAAGAGTGAAAGTTTGATCTCTTCTGACCCTACGTGGATACCCTTGATCACCTTTTCTTCCCTAATTGCAATGGCTAAAACTTCCATGACAATGTTAAAGAGCAATGGAGACAATGGGCAACTTTGCCCGATTCCTGATCTAAGTGGAAATGATGTCAATTTAACCCCATTCAATACGATATTGGCTGTGGGTTTGCTGTAGATGGTCTCTATTAGTTTAAGAAATGTCTCTTCCATACCAATTTTTTTAAGTGTTCTGGTCATGAAGGGATGCTGGATATTATCAAAAGCTTTTTCTGCATCAATTGAAAGAATCTTATGGTCCTTATTTTTAAGTTTGTTTATGTGTTGAATTAGCATTTTTTTTAATAAAAATTTTTTGTCTTTTCCAAAGCAAAAAATTTTGTTGATGGGAACAGTATTTGCTAGTTTCTTAGGTGTGTTGTCTTAAATAGAAGACAGATGTTTCCTCATGTCTCCTTCCACTTCAAATCTGTTGGCAACATGTTGTTTTCATTAAATACAGGGAGATAAACCAGCCCTATACAGACATGTGGTTGGAAATGGGAGTGATATTTTAATAGCTTTTTCAAATAATTGTGACTATTCTTTGATCTTAACATTGAACTTGACAAAGCACAAGGCCTTTCTTCTCTTTTTTAACAGGTTTCAAGTGTTTTTGTTTCCAAACTGACTTAGTGACATGCTTTAAATAGTACCTTTAAAAAGCAATTCATCCAACTAAGTTGAGGTTTGGCTGACTAGTTTAATTCTGTATTTTATTTTAAAAATTTTATTTGTTTATTTTTTAAGACAGGATCTCACTCTGCTGCCTGAACTAGAGTGCAGTGGTGTTATCATAGCTCATAGCAATCTGAAACTCCCAGGCTCAGGTGATCCTCTTGCCTCAGCCTCCTGAGTAGCTGGGACTACATGCATGCGACACTATGGCCAGCTAGTTGTTTTTACTTGTGGTAGAGACAGGGTCTCACTATATTGCCCAGGCTTATCTTAAACTCCTGGCCTCAAGTGGTCCTTCTGCCTTGGCCTCCCGAAGTGTTAGGATTATAGGTGTGAGCCACCTTGCCATTGCTCCAGAATGCCCACTTCTGGATGTTATAAAGTCTTCTCTGACTATGCCAAGGCACACACATTTCAGGTTTCACCATTATAGCTTTAAAATACTCGATTTTATCTGACATTAATAAGCTTGTTGAGGGGCAGAGCTAGTATTTGAATGGATATTCTTTTTATTTTTTTATATTTTTGATAAGAATGTCTCTTAGATGGAATAAAAAATATTTAACATGATAATCTCTCTCTCTTATTTTTTTTTTTAGAGACAGTCTCACTTTGTCACCCTCGGTAGAGTACAGCTCACAGCAACCTCAAGCTCTTGGGCTTAGGTAATTCTCTTGCCCCAGCCTCCTGAGTAGCTGGGACTACAGGCACCTGCCACAACGCCCGGCTATTTTTTGTTGCAGTTTGGCTGAGACTGGGTTTGAACCCACCACTCTTGGTATATGGGGCTGGTGCCTTACTCACTGAGCCACAGGTGCCGCCCCATAGTCTCTTTTTTCATAGGAGACCTTAAGCCATTTTCATTTATTGCGATTGCTGATTCGCTGGCTTTTTGGGTTACCATTTGCTTTGTTCCTTTCTTTCCTTTCCTGCCTTTCATCATTTTATTTTTTAGGGTTCCATATTATTTCATGGTTATGAAATTCATTCATTTCCACTGCTATGTAGTGTTCTTTTTATTGAATATAACATATTTTATTCATTGTCTTGTTTTGGTGGACATTTGAATGTTTTTTTCTTTTTCTTTTTTTTTTTTTTTTTTTGAGACAGTTTTAGTATGTCGCCCTCGGTAGATCACAGTACTGTGACTTCATCATACCTCACAGCAACCTCAAACTCTTGGGCTCAAGCAATCTTCTTGCCTCAGCCACCCTAGTAGCTGGGACTACAGGCATCTGCCACAGTGCCTGGCTAGTTTTTCTATTTTGTAGAGACAGGATGTTGTTCTTGCTCAAGCTGGTCTCCAACTCCTGAGCTCCGACAGTCCACCTGCCTCAGCCTCCCGGAGTGCTAGTATGACAGGCATGAGCCACAGCACCAGCAATATTTTTAAATTATTTCTTCAATCTCACTATTGCATTCCCAAATTCTGGCCAGTATAGAGTTGATCTCATCTGTTAGGTTTTGAATTTCAATAGCTCTATTTTACATTTTTAAGATTTCTATATGCCATGGTACATTTCAAAACTATTAAGAAGTGAGTATAGGGCTCGGCGCCTATAGCTCAAGTGGCTAGGGTGCCAGCCACATACACCGGAGCTGGGGGGGTTCGTGCCAAGCCCAGGCCTGCCAAACAACAATGACGGCTATAACCTAAAAATAGCTAGGCATTGTGGTGGATGCCTGTAGTCCGAGCTACTTGGGAGGCTAAGGTAAGAGAATTGCTTAAGCCCAAGAGTTGGAGGTGGCTGTGAGCTGTGACACCACAGCACTCTACCCAGGGCGGTATAGTGATTCTGTCTCAAAAGGAAAAAAAAAAAAA
>CAUYPK010141860.1:0-33282 GCA_963574355.1 Loris lydekkerianus | reverse complement strand
CAGTAGGTTAAATGCTGATACCCTCACATCAGATACAGCTGAAGCTCTGTTTGGACATACAGATGATGAGGAGGAGGAATCCAGTTTTGAAGGATTTTAATCTTTGTGATTTAGCTTGATTACCTGTTAAGCTAAGCGCACTGAATCAAATAACCTGTATGACCCGAGTATAAGCCGAGTTCGGGTTTTTCGGCACAAATTTTCGGCACAAAATCTCGGCTCATACTTGAGTATATAGGGTAATCCTTGGGTCCAGAGAGGACTCTGTTGGACTGAGTCATATTAATGCCTACTTATATGCTGATAGAAATACTTACCGGTTCTAATGTTACTTTATTTAATATATGACAACATGTCTATTCTTAAATTGATTTGGAATATTATGTTTTCAAAGGTATAACTATGCCAATTGAATATAGAAACTGAGTTTTAAAGAGTGGAATTCAAAATAATTATTTCTACTAATTGAAAGTCTAAATAATAAAATTTAAGGTCTTTCTTTCTGAAAATTTTTACAATTTTGTAAAGTTTCTTCCTCATATTGTAAATCTGGAGTGTGTAGGCAATAATATATTTGCTGTCCATGTTTATTATTTATATAGCACATAATTCATTAATTCAACAAATATTTATTGACTACTTACTCTGGGAAGGATGCTAGGTTAGGCTCTGACTCATCCTAGAAAAAGTGCTGAATATAACTATGGTTACCTTTGAAGCACTTTTTCTAGGATGAATTTGTGAACTTAATTGTCACATTTTGCATGATGACAGCTCTGATGACCATTCCAGAAAACAAGTTCCAAAGTTGCTTTGAAGGGTGGACTAGGTGCTGGTATTGGTGCATAGCTTCCCAAGGGGAGTACTTTGAAGGTGACTGTAGGGATATTCAGCAAGTAGATATGTAGCACTTTTTCTAAAATGAGTTCATGAACTTAAATTTTCCCACCTCATACAGTAAGTGAATGAAAAGATACTTTCCCTAACATTAGGAATTTATAGTCTAGTGGGGGAGTAAAACATCAGATAGATATACAGGTGGGTATGTAATTACCTAATATAATTAGTGCCATGAAGTAAAAGTATAGTGTTCTGTAGAAGATAATAATGAGAGACTAAATTAGTTGGGGAATCGGTTAGTAATTGTTTCTGTTAAGCTGAGGCTTGAAATATAGTAGGAGTTTATCCAGTAGGAACATGGGAATGGGGACAGAGATTGAGCAGAGTACACCATTTTCAGATTGTGCCAGCGTTGGAGACCAAGCTGTGGACTATAGTTTTAATACAGGAGTGACAGGAGCAAAAGGGAGCCCATGGAAGATCATTCAGGCTTTTTTTGGTAATTGTGGTAAAATACACATAACATCAAATTTACCATTTTAAAATATACAGTTCAGTGGCATTAAGTATGCTTACAATGTTTTGCAACCGTTCCCACTATCTAGTTCCAGAACTTTTTCATCACCCAAAATGGAAACCCATATCCATTAAGTAATCATTCCCCATTCCCTGTCAGGCTTCCTTGGTGGGGCAAAGATTGGAGGGGAAGAATAGTTAATAGGCTTTTACATCAGAGAAAAGATATTGGTTGCTTGAATTAAGATGATGACAGAAAAAGTTAAAATTATGTATTTTTTTTTAAATTTAACTTTTTACTCCATTTGACTCCTTATAAATTTGTAAAGCCAATGGAAGCTGTTATGTTTTCCTTCCTAGGTGTTCTTCAGATGATGCAGACGAGAATTGGGGCCTTACAGGGAGCTGTTGACAGGTACTGTTCTTTATTTTATAAATAAATGGAATAGAAATGTTTTTATCTATTGGAATTTTAAAAATGAGTTTATTTTCCTTTTTCTCCCCTGTAGGATGAAAGCAAAAATTGTTGAGCCTTACAATAAAATAGTAGCCCGTACTGCACAACTAGCAAGACTTCAGGTAGATTCTCACTTTGATTTCTTTATACTTTATTTTTCATGTTGTTTTTATAAGTGGACAAATTTCAGGAGATGAGTTTGGAATAGCTTCGAGAATAGGAATAGAACAGAGGAAGAGGGAAGAGTTTGGAGAGCTCAGAAGATAGAAAGACAAGGGAACTTCTTAGAAATTGATTAAGTGGCTGTGACCAAATTCTGATGGATATATAGAGAACAAATGCTGATAATGTCTCAGGTGGAAATGAGGAACTTTTTTGGAACTGGAGCATAACTTGGCCCCCTTTTTATGTCTTAGCAAAGAACTTGGCTACCTTGAGTCTATGGCTCTGGACTTTATGGACAGCTGAATTTAAGAGTGATCTTAAGGATATCTTGTGGAAGAAATTTCTAAGCAGCGAAGTGTTCAAGAAGTTGTGTGGCCATTTCTCACAGCCTACAATCAGATATGGGAGCAAAGAAGTGACTTAAAGTTGGAATTCATAATTAAAAAGGAAGCAGAAAGTAAAAATCTGGAAAATTTGTGGCCTGGCTCTGTGGTAGAGAAGGAAAGAGTGTTTTCAGGCAAGGACTCCAAGAACGCAGCTGAACAACCACTTGCTAGAGAGGTTAATCTGGATAAAAAGGAGCCAGGTGCTAATGGTCAGAAGGATGGGGAAAAGGTGCTGATAGCAGAGAAATCTTTACAGTCCCTCCCATCACAGGCCCAGGGGACTGGAAGGACAGAATGGTTGGGGGTGGGCCTTAGGCCCAGGATACCACTTTGGGAAGCTCCCTGCTGCTTTGGCTCCCATCCTTTGGCTCCATCCCTGGCTGAAAGGACCCTTGAAGATGCTTGGGCTACTGTTCTAGAGGACATAAGCCTTGGCAGCTTATAGTCAGGTGGTAGGGGTCTGCAAGTGCTGCAGACTGCAGGAGTGGTAGAAGCTTCCACTTAGATTTCAGAGAATGTATCCGAAAGCCTGGGTACCGAAGAGGCTGCTTGAGGCCTTGGGAGCCCACTCCTCACATCAGTGTGCCTAGAATGCAGCATTCATAATCAAGGGAGGTTATTTTGGAGCTTAAAGTTGAATTGAATGTCTGTCCTGCTGGGTTTCAGACTTGTGTGGGGTTTGTTGCCCCTTTCTTTTGACCAATTTCTCCCTTTTAGAAAGGAAATTTTACCTAATGTCTGTTCCACCACTGTATATTGGAAATAAATAACTTGTTTTTGATTTTATGGGCTCATAGATCTAGGGAACTTGCCTTGAGTCTCAGGTGAGACTTTGGACTTTTGAGTTGGTGCTGGAACAAGTTATACGTTTTGGTGACTACTGGGGTGGAATGATTGTATTTTGAGTGTAAAAAGGACGTGAAATTTAGGGGTCCAGGAGTGGAATGCTATGGTTTAGATATGATTTGTTTAGCCCTGCCAATTCTGATGTTGAAATTTGATCCCCAGTGTTGGAGATGGCATGGTGGGAGGCCTTCGAGTTGTGGGAACAGATTATTCAGGAATGGCTTGGTGCCATTCTTGCAGGAATGAGTGAGTTCTTACTCTTAGCCACTGTCACTGGCTGAATAAATTCTTACTCTTAATTTCTGTGGGAACTGATTGTTGCAAAGAGTCTGGCACCTCTTCTTTGTCTCTTGCTTCATACTCTTACCATGTGCTGGGCTCACATTTGCGTTCTGTAGTGAGTGGAAGCAGGTTGAGGCCTTCACCAGATACAGATGCAGGCTCTATACCTCTTAATACAACCTGCAGAACTGTGAACCAAATAAACCCCTTTTCTTATAAAATTAACCTGTTTTAGGTATGCCTTTGTAGCAACACAAATGGACTAAAACAGAAGTATTCCCCCATCTTTGATTTTTTTGGCAAGAGTTTGAGGATTGGTATTAGTTCTTTAAATATTTGGTAGAATTACGAGAAAAGCCTTCAAGTTCTGGGCTTTTCTTTGATGGGAGACTTTTTATTACTGACTCAATCTCCTGACTCATTATTGGTCTGTTCAGATTTTCTGGTTCTTCGTGATTCAGTATTGGTAGGTTTTATGCGTCTAGAAATTTATCCCCATATTCTAAATTCCATTTTTTTTTTTTTTTCTTTTTTAGTGTGGTACTGAAGACAGCAAAGAGGAAGGAGGAGGAGAAGGGAGGAGGAAAAAGTAAATGGGAGATTTTAGCCAGGAAAAATAGTGGATATTTCTGGCTTTTGAACTTTTTTAAAACTAAAGACAACTTTTAAATTAAGCTTACCCAAGTTTGTGCTTTAACCGAGGATGCATGAAGTGTCTTCAAAGATTTGGAAAGCAGTTTTTATAAGATCCAAAACAATCCACAAACAGCTCAGAGAAAGGAAAGTTTTGTTAGTCACAAATGGGGTACAATCCATATCTTTGTCTATCTATATTCTCTAGGGCATCAGTTCTCAGCTGAATATCTCTACCCACAAAGGCCCCAGCGTGTCCTGTGCCCTCCACAGACAGAAGCAGGCAGAAATCAGAACTGTCTAAGGAAAGGAAAGGGATCAACAATAAATGATGAGTGCCTATAAAAGTTAAAGAGTTACATGACTATCACACAAAAGGATACTCATTCCTTGACTGGGAATTGAACCCAGGCTGCTGGAACAAAAGCACACAATTTTACTTTAGGACTGGGCATGATTGCTCACACCTATAATCATAGCTCCCTGGTAGGCTGAGGCAGGAAAATTGCTTGGGCTCAGGAGCTTGAGACCAGCTTGAGCAAGAGTGAGATCCTGTCTCTACTAAAAATAGAAAATTAGACAGGTGTGTTGGTGTGTGCTTGTAGTCCTAGCTATTGGGGAGGCTGAGGCAAGAAGATGGCTTGAGCCCAGGAGTTTGAGGTTGCAGTGGCTATGATGATGCCCCTGTACTAATGATGCCACTGCGCTTTAGCAGGTGACGTTGTCACAAGAAAAAAAAAAAAAACCCACTGGTTTTTTTAACCAGTAGGCCAGGAGGTTAACAGGGCTTTGTCGTTATTTCTCTAGGAGTTGTTAATCCTTTAGGGGAGCATACAAAGGATTTTATCTTTGTTTTACGTAAGGTTTTTGTTCTTTAATTTTGTCATGAAAAATTTTAAGTCTAGCTATGACATTATTTTGTATCATCTTTACATAAATACAAACAAAACAATTGATTTAGAATGACTCAGGCCCCTTAGGGAACTCATATAAAGGCTCCACTAACCCCCCTTTTGGGGTCTTCTGTTTTCCTCAGGGAGTCTATAGAGTCATGTTAGATTCCTCTGAGGCATAAAACCCTGCTTTCTAGTGTATCACATTATCTCTTTGGCTTTTGGGGATACCTTTTATTTTCAGTTTCCACATATTTGTGAATTTTTCAAAATCTCTTCCGTTATTGATTTCTAGTTTCATACCATGTGGTTGGAAATGATGTTTGATGTGATTTCAGTCATCTTAAATTTGTTCTGACTTGTTTTGTGACCTAACATGTGTGAGCTATCCTGGAGAACCTTCCATGTGCACTTACAAAAAAATGTGTGTTCTTCTACAAATGTATGGAATGTTCTATATATATCTGTTTCATTTTTCTGGTCTGGAGTATAGTTCAATTCTGTGGTTTCCTCACTGATTTTCTGTCTGAACGATCTGTCCATTACTGAAAGTGTAAAATTGGAGTTGCCTACTGTATCGTAGTCTAGCTTTCCTTTCAGATCTATGAATATTTGCATTATATATTTAGGTTGTTTGATGTTGGGTGCATGTGTATTTACAATTGTTACAGCCACTTGAAGAGTTGATCTGTTTTATTATATAATGATTTTCTTTGTCTTTTTATACTTTAAAAATTTTTATTTGTAGAGATTGAGTCTTGCTATGTTGCTCAAGCTGGTCTCAAACTCCTGGCCTCACATAATCCTCCTGCCGTGGCTTCTCGAAGTGCTCAGATTACAGGCATGAGCCACCATGCTCTCAGTATACTCAATATTCAATATATGTGGTATACCAGTAACAAAAGATGAATACAAATCATTTTGAGCACCTCTTGTATTTGCAAACGTCAAATGTGACTTGAGTATTACAAATTTAATACTTTTTTCCTTCCTTAAAATGTATATGCATTTTGTTGGCACCCTCTATTTCCTCCATTCAAGGTAGTTAATGAGTGGAAAGGACTTACTATTGCAATTTTGCTGTTTTTTTTGTTGTTGTTGTTGTTGTTGTCGTCTTGCTTTTTTTCTCTCTTGCTGTCTTCCTTTATGACTAGGTTATTTTTACAGTAGTATACTTTGATTTCTTTTTATCTTTTGTGTATCTGTTAAAGCTTTTTGGTTACCAGGAGGTTTATGTAAAACACCTTACCAAGTGTTATCAGGCTGATAGCAACTTAACTTCGATCACATGTGAAAACTCTGTATTTTTACTTTCTTTCACATTTTATGTTTTTGATGTCATAATTTACATCTTTTTATTTTGTGTATCCCAGAGAAAATTTATAGCTATGATTTTTTAAATGGTTTTGTTTTTTAACCTGCGTATGAAAGATATAGTGATATTTATAGCACCATTACAGTATTAGAGTATTTTGGATTTGACTTGTGTACTTACTTTTACCAGTGAGTTTAGCCATGGAACACATATTGATGTTTTTATGTTGCTACATCCTTTTCTTTCACTTGGAAAATTCCCTTTAGCATTTCTTGTAAGGTGGAATATTTCTTTTTCATTTCTATTTCCTTTAATATGTCCTATAGATATTTCCATTTTTGTGCTTTCTGCATTGCTTTGCCTTCTTTGTACTCTAAGGCTAAGTTTCTTGAATGTTTTGAAAATATATAATTATGTATTGTTAATTATACTTATTAAGTGTTTAAAAAATGAATAAAATAATTTATTCTTGGTCTGTGCTAAGTAATATTTGGCAGACTTGTGTAATATTTTTTCTAAACATGTAGCATGTATGACTGAACATACATGTCATTGTATTTTATTTACATATTGTATATGTCTCCTATAACAACTTCAGAAATGTAAGATATAAGAATTTGGATGTCTTAGCTTTTTCAAATGGTGGAGGAGAGATACTTTCAGGGATAGCCAGTTAAGAGTACGTGGGCCAGTGAGGATTCATAGGACTGTCTTAACAACTTAGTAAGTACCATGGAGCCGTGGAACACACTGGTTAGCCTAGTAGCAACCTAATAATCATCCTTTTTGTATAACTCAGTCCCCTCAGTCTTTTTGCTTTTCCTCTCTATCTGCTATGCTTTGTTACTGCTGGTGTGAGTAACCCTCTTTCTCCTTCTTTCTTGCTTATTTTTCTGCTCACTCTTGTTGCCTTTGTCTCCAGGCTTCTGCTTATTGCCGTCTCAGCTTTTACCCTCTCTTGTACTCACACTTTCTTAAAGAGAATAGTGACTGTTAGTACTCAGCACTTTGGGAGCGTTCTTGTGGTAGGTGATGCCCTTGACAACCATAAGAGCTAATATTGTTTCCCTGATCTAATCTGTTGTGGTGGAAGTTACAAAGGGTTGTATGTCTTGAAATATGAGCAGCGAATGAATAGGATTTATTCAAGCTGCTTTCCTGAAGAGGGTTGTGGGCACCCTAAGTGTCAGAGCATTATTTCCAGGGAGCTAGTGTTTTACTTTTATGTAAAAGATGTGGTAAAACAATACTCCTCGTGATTAAATTGGGATGTCATATTGCTTTTTTAGGATTCTTTTTTGGTTAACTTTTTCATTTTGCACTAAAAACAGGGCATTAAGTTGCACTGAAACTTTTTGTTAACTAAGAAAAATACTTTGCTTATATGCTTACAAATTTGTTCCAGTAAAATGGAATTTAATTAAATATTTGATATTTTGGGCAAAGAATGGAATTAGCATTGAGTTTAGTAAGCTTTTTAATATTGTTATATATAAAGACAGGAATGTTTTTATTAGCAGAAATAGTTGGGACTTTATAGTCCTTATGTCTATCGTATATCACTGTTTGATGCATAACTCACTGTTTAAATTTAGGCAACAAATTAAAATTTGATTTAAGGTAAATGTTTTAATTTCAGTTACCTTCTTTATTTCTTAACTCTAGTTGTTAAACATGCCTAAACCATGCACCATGCATGTCTGTTGTTTTTCTTCTTTGTTTAGTACTGTTTGTGGGTGTGTATATACACAATTTTTTTTAAGCCACAGGATCTTGCTCTGTTGCCCAAGGTAGAGTGCAGTGGTTTAATCATAGCTTAGTGTAACTTTAAACTCCAGGCTTAAGCGGTCCTCCTGCTCAGCTTCCTAAATATCTAGGATTATAGGAATGTGCCATCACACCTGGTAATTTTTTTTCTAGAGATGGGGGTCTTTCTGTGTCTCCCAATTGGTCTTACATACTTGGCTTCAAGCAATCTTTCCTTCTGGGCCATCCAGAGTGCTAGGATTATAGATGTAAGTCATTGTGCCTGACCAACACAGTCTTTTGACAGTATTTTTTATCTGTCTAGCTACCTACCTGTCTGAGACAAAGCTCACTCTCTTGCCCTTGGTAGAGTGCTCACAGCAACCCCAAATTTTTAGGTTAAGTGATTCTCCTGCCTCAGCCTCCTGAGTAGCTGTGGTTGCAGGACCCACCACAACCCCTGGCTAGTTTTTCTATTTGTAGTAGAGACGGAGGAGTCTCACTCTTGCTCAGGCTGGTCTCTAACTCCTAAGCTCAGGCGATTTATCCACCTCAGCCTCCTAGAGTGCTAGAATTATAGGCATGAACCACCATGCCTGGCCTTGACAGTAATTTTTAAGGATCGTATGTAATTTTGCCACTTAAATAGGTATTAGTAAAGTCAGGGAGCCATGAAGTCCTCAGCCCTGGTTAGGTCTTTCTCTGGTGCTTCTTGTAAGTAGACTTGGAACCTGAAAGCACTTTGATGTGGCTCACACAAAAAGAGACCAAGCAGCAGCCCCAGCAGCGCCAGTATGAAAAGAAGTCAGGCAGCAGTGGCAATTTAACAGAAAAGTTTAATTCCTTTAAGCATATAGAACACACTTAAGTTTATAAGCAGATAGAACGCAACTGAGAGGGAGGTGTGGGATCTCTTCCTTGTAAATGACTTTTTCCCTTGCATTTATTCTTTTTTTTTCCCTAGCTTTTCTCTTCCTACTTCTAATATTTATGCATTTCCCTAACTCATATTTTTGCATTTCTTTCATGTAGGGTCTTCATCGAGCTTACTCCATACTATTCTTAAATAACTTTTCCTTTGGAAAGTCCCGAAGATATTAATAGGACATTGATTAATCATGGGATGCTGACTAGCTTCTTCTTTAAAAAGTTTTAATTGATCAGTCCCTCTCTGTGGGTCTTAGGAGTTGAGCAGTGTCTGAATTTTAAAACTTTTTAACCATAATCTTGGCTAGTTCTGCTTTTGTAATAGTCCAGAATAGTCAATCTTCCCTGTGCTCCTCCTGTCTAAGCTAAGGAACTGTTTCCTCTGTGTTAGCAATTGTCCACTTTCCTTTTCTCAGCAATTGTCTGCTTTTCTTTTCCTTCTTACCCTGTTTCTTCCCTGTCACTAACAAGTTGTAAAATACTTCTATATTTATGTAGGACTTTACAATTTATAAAACACTTTCAAGTCTTCTAAATCATTCAATTTTCATGATATTTATGCTTAGAAGTTATTTTATGAGTGAGTCATCATTTTATGGGTGAGTAAACCAAGGTCTGAAAGTTGTGTGTTGAAGTTTACATAGCCAGTATGCAGCAGAATTAAGACTATGAAACAGGGTGGCACCCATAGCTCAGTGGGTAGGACCCCGGCCACATACACTGAGGCTGGTGGGTTCACACTCCGCTCAGACCTGCTAAACAGCAGTGACAACTGCAACAAAAAAATAGCTGGGCATTGTGGTGGGCGCCTGCAGTCCAGCCACTTGGGAGGCTGAGGCAAGTGAATCGCTTAAGCCCAAGAATTTGAGATTGCTGTGAACTGTGACGTTATGGCAATCTACCCAGGGTGACAAGCTTGAGACTCACTCTCTCAAAAAAAAAAAAAAAAAAAAAAGACTATGAAACAGAATTTCTTTCTCTAAATTTAAGATTCTTTGCTTTCTATTCTATGTAAAAGAAGAAAAAAGAAAAATAGAAAATATATGATAAGTATGAAGAAAAACTCAGTTGCTCAGTTGGTGCTGAGTGCAGGATGAGAAAAGAATTTCTCTAGGACAAGATTAGGATATGAAAGTATAAGTTTATTTTATATTAGGAGAGGGAAGAGAGTGGGAGGAAAACATGAGAAAGGGGCAGAGAAGAGAGCAAGAGAGTGAGAGAAGGGAAGACGGGGGAGGGAGAGAAAGAGAAGAAAGCAGAGCAGGGAGATGAGTTAGCATCCCAGAGAAAGAAAGGAAGAATGCCTTTCCTGAGGTCCAGTGAGTAGCTGACTTTAAAGGACGGAAGGTAATTGCAGCCGAATTAGTAATTTTTCCTGTGGCAAGGTTGAAGACAGGAATTTTTCAGGTGTTGTCAATCCTGAGGCCCAATAGTTCATATTCCATTTTTCATCCATCCACTCAGGATTCACTTAAGGCTTATTAACGGAACAAATTCTAAAAGACAAAGGAGCTGGGAAAATTTAAAGATAAAGAATTTACATTTCCTTTTGATCTGTTGGGTTCCCCAATGATTTGCAAAAACAGAAATTCACAAGGATAGAGGAGTGGGGGGTTGGCAAGAGAAAGAATGCAGGCAGAGAAATAGATTTTAGGCCTTATTAAAAAACTATGAGTTAATAATTTTTTCATTATTTCACTATAAAGATTGACCACCTTTATAATATAGTTCCTGTTTTTTAGAGGCTTTCTGTAGATAAAGAAAACCTTGAACCAGCCGGAAAAAAGAATGGAGGAGGAGGAAGGAGGTAGCCAAGGCTGGGGCAGGGAGGTTAGTAGGCCTCTGCATGTGAAACCAGCCAGAAAAAAGCCAGGCTGGGGTTAACCAGCCTGAAGAGTGGCTCAGGCCCATGGAAGGGCGTCCCCAAACACGAGGCATTGGATGGGCAAGTTTGGCTTGCAGGGGTTCTCTGGGGTTAGGGCCACTGGAATTTCAGCCCTGAGTAGGGAAAGAGAAGAAAAGTTAAAAAAGCAGAGAGAGGGGCTGTATAGGACTGCTTAAGGCCCAGAGATGGAGGGAGAGGGAAAGAGGAGTTGCAGTGGGAAAAAGGAAAGAAAAGTTTAAAAAAGTTCACAAAGAGGTTCTGGACAAATGCTCACCTCACCATTAAATGGATGAATTTTGGGCAGGGGTCAGAGGGGTTCCCCATTTCCCTTCGGAACAAGAGTCAGTCATGTTGGGTCTGGGGGGGAGTATTTCAGCCCCCTAAGGGGGCTTCTTCCCGTCGTAGGCAGGAGCCAAAATGAGAAATCAAAGACAGAAAATAAAAAGCTTATTCTGAAACGTGAAATGAAAGGAAAGGGAGTCTAGGTTCTGTGTGGGCAACATTCGCCTTTATTCCCACCCAGGTGCGGGTGAACTGAATTCAAGAAGGAAGTCAGCACGTGAGTTAAGGTGGATGGGGATTTCAGGGGTCGGAAGGGTTGGGTGGGCACATTCTCTCATTCCTCAGTGGGACATTCTATTTGGGCAGGTTGATTCTATTTGGGCTGGTTGGTTCTATTTGGGTGGGTTCCTCCATTTGATTCTATCACCCAGCTTCATGAAGGATATGTGAAACATGATCTGCTCTAAAGAGCCCTGGACTAGGAGTTATAACTGACTGCTCTTCTTCAGTCTAACTAGCTGCATGACAATGAACAAACTTAAGTGTACTTTTTAAAATGAAAGTGTGCACTAAATCTGTGATCTTTTACAGCTCTAAAATGCTGTGATTCTATAAGCTATGATAGTTTTTATTGAATATTTGAATTTTTTATAGTTTTACAAGCATGAGAAGTGAAGATTATTTAAGATAAAACTTTATCATGTTTAAGATTAAAAACTCCATTTTTGTTAATAAATATTAAGCCTCATTTTCTACACTCATTTATTATAAAAAGCAAATTTTACTATTGAGACAGCTATGTTGAACAACTTTGGATAAATCATTGTCAAGGGAGATAGGAATGAAAGAAATGAAAATAAAATGTTCATGGGTATGTTTTGGAATCTTAATTTCCAGTATTTAATGTTTTCTGAATCATTAATTTATAAATAGTCTTTGCTTAGGAAGGATGTTTGGCTTAGAAACTTGTTTCCTTAAAGAATATTTTGTGGTTTATGGGCTCTTTGGAAGCTTATTGCTGTATTAACTATTGTTATTATGTTCACTTTGTCTAGCCATTTTTATTTTAAATATTGGAAAACTTTAATCTTTCTATTTAAAAAAGATTCCTATTTAATCTTTATATTATATGAGTTCCTAATTTAAGTGTGTGTAGTATAGGAAAACAAGAAAGAAACAAAGCTGTAAAGGATATTTTCACCTTGATTATGAAATCCCTATGACTGTACGTCTAATTAGAAGAAAGTACTTTTACACTTAACTCTTTTTGTTTTCTGTTCCCCATTTTATTGTCTTCCCAGAAAGCCTTTTCTCTCCCTAAGCAGGAGTTTCTGGCTTCATTCATATACATGAATGTATCAGTTGAATTTAATTATCACCCCAAGGATCATCTCCATCTTAGCTCATTTTAGTAATATTGTTTGCTTGTGAACTGCTTTAATTTTTCAAATTATTTTTAAAGCCCATCATCCCTTACATAGAATATTTGAATTTAAAAAAAATTTAAATATCTAAGGAAGTTTGAATTTTTAAACTTTAAACTCTTATAAGTTTTCAACACTTTTGTTTTTTTAACTTTTTTTTTTAGAGTCAGGGTCTGCCTCTGTTTCCTAGGCTGAAGTGCATTGGAGCAATCGTAGCTCACTGTAACCTCAGACTTCTGAGCTCAAGCGATCCTCCTGCCTCAGCTTTCTTAGCAGCTGATTGATTGCAGGCACAGCTCACCAGACCAGGCTAGTTTTTAGTATTATACTTTTAATCATAAAAGTTTAAACATATGCAACAGTTTTATTCATATTTCTCACATACCTATCATGTATATTTTCTTTTTAACTTGTGAAATTATCATTCTAGTTTTTAACTGTTAAAATTACATGTTTTTTAGCTTTTAAATTACATTTTTTGTAACTTTTTTTTTTGTAGAGACAGTTTCACTTAATTGCCCTCGGTAGAGTGTCGTGGCATCACATAACTCACAGCAACCTCCAATTCCTGGGCTTAGGCGATTCTCTTGCCTCAGCCTCCCCAGTAGCTGGGACTACAGGCACCCGCCACAACGCCCTGCTATTTTTTTTTTGTTGCAATTTGGCCTGGGCGGGGTTTGAACCCGCCACCCTCTGTATATGGGGCTGGTTCCCTACTCACTGAGCCACAGGTGCCGCCCAGTTTTTCGTAACTTTTTAACTTGAAAATCATATAAGTAAGAAAGTTTGAGAACACAGGCAGTCAGTTCCTGGATTATGGACCTCCTAACCTGGTGCGTACTTAGGAACAGATTCCCAAGGCTCCCCATAAGGATACTTTGCAATGGCTGGCTCAGTGACTTGCACCTGTAATCCTAACACCCTGGGAGGCTGAGGTAAGTAGATTGCTTGAGTTTAGGAGTTCAAGGCCAGCCTGAGCAAGAGCTGGGCATTATAGTGGGCGCCTGTATTTGCAGCTACTTGGGAGGTGAGGCAGGAGCCTAGGAGTTTGAAGTTGCTGTGAGCTAGGACATTACATCACTTTACTGAGGGCAACAAAGTGAGATTATGTCCCAATAAATAAATAAATAAATACTTTGTAACTTTGTAAATAATTAATAATTCAGGAACCTGGTTTCTTCTGCACATGTCAATAAACCCAGGTGGCATAAGTGGTACAGGCACCTTTTACCCTAACATTTAGTCTTATTGTTTATGTAGTTGCTTATGTACAAAATCACTCTCAACTATTTCATTCAATTTTGTGATTTACATTTACTCTTATGACCATGCCTCCAATATCAAAGTCCCCTGTAAGTCCAGGTAAGCCTGTAGTGAACAGAAAGGTAGTTATGATGAAAATGAAAGTAGGAGTAGTTAAGTGTTCAGAAAAAGGCAGGATGCTGATGTTTGTGAGTACACATTAAGCTTCAGTCACTGGACAGTTGGAACAATCATAAAGGACCAAGTGAGAAGAGTGCACATGTAAAAGGCAGTGCTTCAGTGAAAGCATCATTTATTACTAAACAGTGCAGTAGATTAATTATTGAGCAGGAAAGGTTATTGTGCACTTGGTCGGAAGATCAAAGCAAGCATAACATTCCTATTAGTGTAGCATGATGCAACACTGAGTGTGAGTGTTGAACTTTAATATTCTTTTTTAAAATTTCTCCTATTTCCTGTCTAAACTTTTGTATGTATCTGAACAGAACATTTTTATGTTGTTTTGTTTGACTTAAAAGGAGCATGATAGTTTCTGTACCTTAATATTATAGTAGAGAGGTATTATTATAATTACAGTATGACATTGTATTATTATTACCACATAAAAGCCATTCATGTATTTTTATTATTACCATATTTGGGCTATTCATCAGGGATCTGATAGCATAAAATACCAGGCTGCTCAAACATTATAAAAACATATAGAGCAACGAGGACAGCAAAACCAAAAACCCAATCTGTTAGAAATGATGCTGTATATGTGTACTTTAACAGTCATAGCAACTTTTATTTACTGTAGGGTCCAGCCACCGCAATGAGGAAGCTCAAGTTAGTCAACAGAGCTGACAGGTAGGGAAGCACTGAGGCATACTTTCGAAGGAACCCGTCTTCTGCCATATAGACCTGTGTAGTTGCTAGCTGAATGCAGTAGTTAGCTGAATGCTAGGAGACAACACATGGGGCAGTTGAACCCTACCTAAATTCCTGACCCACAGTGTGTAAAATAAATCATTTTCAGTTGCTAAGTTGTAGGCTAGTTTCAATAGATAATTGATGTACCTGCCAAACTGAATTTCAAGCTTAAAGACTTCTATCAACAAGAATGTAGGGAATATTGTTCCCATGAACTTTTCCTTAGGAATCTAATAGTGTACTTTAGATAACCAAAATGATTAGAGAAACAGTGTAAAGACTTGTGTTGGGCATTAAAACTAGGATTAAATGAGTATTATAAAGGAGAGTATAATATGTAATAACTGTATGTTTTTGTAAAGAAATAGTTCAAGCTTAAAAAATGTGGGGAGGATATCTGCAAAAAAATTTTAAGCAATTTTCTGGCCAGGGCTGGGTTTGAACTCGCCACCCCCAGTATATGGGGCCGGCGCCCTACTCCTTTGAGCCACAGGTGCCACCCTGCCATTATATTTTTTACTGTAGAGTTGGTTTTGTTAATCAGATTATTATTTCTTGTGTCTAGTTCACCAGAGCAAATGAATAATTATACATTATCCTAATTTTGTTATCTCCTATTTCTTTGAGAGCCAGGAATTTCAGTGTGGAAGAAATTGTATACAGACGTAAAAACAGAAGGTTAAATAAATACCCCGTGCCTCTGGTTTTTAATTGAAATTATCAGTATGAGTTCTGAGATATTTTAATTTTATTTTAAAATAGTATATACCTTGTAAATGTATATATATTTTTGTACATATGTATATGTATAATGTTAATCTGAAAATGTCTTAAATGTATTGTGAATAAATCAAATGAATATTTATGTGATATTTTAATTCTGACATTTCCTATCTGTATCTACAGAAAAGTCTCAGAAATGAACAAAACTAGTTCCCAGAATGTTGTCTTGAAATGCTGTTTTCTACTAAAAGGAACCAGGGCTTTTTTGAGAAATCTTTACTTCCATGCCTTTGGCATGAGATATATAAAATGAACCTGGAATATTTTTATACCAGATGCCATGGAAGCCATCAATGATGGTTCATGATGAAAGGAACTTACGAATTGACTTGAAGAGGCTCTAGGGTCATCATCTAGCACTGAAGGTCCCAAGTCCTGGGAAACTTCTTAGTTGCAGGCAAAATGCTACAGTTAGTCACTTTCACAGGCTCCCACTGGCCAAAATGGGATGATTTAAACATTAATAAGGACAGAAGCTGTAATGGATTGGCAGCCCCCTTGTGTTTAAATCTCTAAGTTCGTAATGATAGCATCCTTACCATTGTTCACCATTGGCAGATGTTAGGATACCATTCCTTCATTTTGAAAACTGATAAACCAAGGTAAAGGTTTTTTTTTGCAATTTTTGTCCGTTTCAAACCCGCCACCTCCGGTATATGGGGACGGCACCCTACTCCTATGAGCCACAGGTGGTGCCCCTAAAGTTTTTGTAATAAATTTTATGTGCTAGCAAATAAAGGTGAAATGATAGAATTGGAGTATCACTATTTTGTAATCACTTAAATTTTAATAGATTTTGACTTGGAGTGTCACTGGCAGCTAACAACACAAAAACAAAAGCATGTATGTGTTATAAAAATACCACCATCTAAAGATTAATCTTGCCAAAAATATTAAACCTGAATCTGAAGCAGCTGTCCCCATACAAATACTAATTCTCAGGAAATATAGAAGACAGAGGAACTTATTTAATCACACTGTGGAAATATAGTCAACAATCCCAGTCTGAGACAAACTATAGGACAAATCATCCAATATATTCAACAAATTGCAACAAAAAAGATGGTGAGGGTACCTAGAGATTAAAAACAGGCAACATTGAACTATGGCACTTAGGTATATATATTTCAGTAATAAAACTATACTAAAAGTAAGAGAATGAGTACTGGAACAGAATAGTGGTTTCTCTTGGTTGGGGTGGAGTAGTGGAAAGGGATGGAAGGTGATGTGTCTGTGAGGGACTATTGGAGGCTTCTATTGTGGCTGTGGGGGGGGGCAAGTACATTTAGCTGTATATTTCTGAATGTGTTTTTATTTTCTCAATTAATACTTTCAAATACAAGCCATCTCATTAGCAAGTCATAGATCTGTGATCAAATGTTGTGAGTTCTTTCTAGGGGGGTTACAAAGTGATATTCTGATACATGTAATGCATAGTGATCAGATTAGGATAATTAAGCATAGCCATCATCTCAAACATATATCATTTTTTGTGTGTTGAGTACATTTAGTATCCTCCTCCTAGCTACTTAACATTATTTAATATATTATTGTTAACTATAGTCATCTCACAGTGCTATAGAACACTAGAACTTGCTCCTGCTGTATAGCTGTAGTTTTGTATCCTTTAATAAATCTCACCCTATTTTCTTCCCCTTACCCTTCTCAGCCTTGAGTATCCTCTGTTCTACTTTTTGCTTCTGTGATACCAACTTTTTTTTAGCTTCCACATGTGAATAAGAGTATGCAGTGTTTTAACTTTCTGTTCCTGGCTTATTCACTTAACATAATGACCTTCAGTTCCATCGGTTGTTAGGAATGACAATTTCATTTTTGTGGCCGAATGGTATTCTGTCAACCGAAGTTGATTCTATATCTCGGCTATTGTGACTACTGCTGCAGTAAACCTGAAGATGTTTGATACACTGATTTCCTTTCCTTTGGATAAATGTCTAGTAGTGGGATTGCTGGCTCATATAGTAGTTGTAGTTTTTTGAAGGACCTCTATATGGTTCTTCATAGTTCCTGTACTAGTTTGTATTCTACTGACAGCGTATGAGTTCTCTTTTCTCTACATCATTGCTAGTGTTTGTGATTTTTTTTGTCTTTCTGATAATGTCCATCCTAACTAGGGTAAGATGATTTTTTATTTGGTTTTGATGGTTTTGATTTGTGTTTCCTTGATGGTTAGTGATGTTAAGCATTCTTCTTTTGTATATTTCTTGGCTATTTGTGTGTTTTCTTTTGAGAAATGTCTGTTCAGATCATTTGGCCATTTTTTTTTTTTTTTTTTGCAGTTTTTGTCCATGGCTGGGTTTAAACTCACCACCTCCGGTATATGGGGCTGACGCCTTACTCCTTTGAGCCACAGGTGCCGCCCTGGCTGTTTTTTTTTTTTGTTTTTTTTTTCTTTAAATTTTTTGAGACAGAGTCTTACTCTGTCACTTTGGGTAAAGAGTGTGGTGTCATAGCTTACAGCAACCTCAAACTCCTGGGCTCCAATGATCCTTCTGCTTCAGCCCCCCAAGTAGCTGGGACTACAGGTGCCCAACATAATGCCTGGCTAGTTTTTCTATGTTCAGTAGAGTTGGGGTTACACTCTTGCTGGATGGTCTGGAACTCCTGAGCTCAGGTGATTCTCCCACCTCAGCTTCCCAGAGTGCTAGGATTACAGGCATGAGCTACTGCACCCAGTCCATTTGTCCATTTTTTTAATTGGATTGTCTGCTTGCTGTCAAGATGTTGTTTCCTTGTATATTATGGATATAAATCCTCTGATGAGTAGTTTGCAGATATTTTCTCTTATTCTGTAGGTTGTCTTTTCACTTTGTCGATTGTTTCCTTTACTGTGCAAGAGCTTTTCAGTTTGACTCAATCCCATTTATTTATTTATGCTTTGGTTGCCCATTGTTTTGAGGTCTTATTCATAAAATCTGTTTCCAGGCCAATGTCTTGAAGCATTTCCCCTATGTTTGCTGTTAGAAGTTTTATAGATTTGGGTATTCCATTTAGGTCTTTGATTCATTTTTAGTTGATATTTTATAGGGTGGGAGGCAGGGGTTTAGCTTCATTCTGCATACGGATGTCTAGTTTTCCCAGCATCATTTATCTTTGAGTATCTTGGTGCTTTTGTCAGAAATCAGATGGCTATAGATATGTAGATGTATGTGGATGAATTTCTTGGTTCTTGGTTTTGTTCCATTGGTTTATGTGTCTGTTGTTATGTCACTACCAAGATATTTTGATTAATACAACTTTTAGTATATTTTGAGTTTTCTAGGAGTGTGATACCTCCAGCTTTATTCGTTTTGCTCAGGGTTGCTTTGGCTATTTGGGGTCTTTTGTAGTTCCCTACAAATTTAAGGATTTTTTTTCTGTTTCTGTGAGCAATTATCATTGGCATTTTGATAGGGATTGTGTTGAATCCGTAGATTGTTTTGGGCAGTATGGTCATTTTAACAATATTGATTCTTCTCATCCTTGTGGATGGGCTTTTCTTTCCATTGTTTATGTTCTCTTCCATTTCTTTCATCAGTGTTTTGTGGTTTTCCTTGAGAGGTCTTTCACCTCATTGGTTAAATTTCTTCCTAGGTATTTCATTTTTTGGATGTCTATGATAAATGGGACTGCCTTCTTAATTTCATTTTCAGCTATGTCCGTGTTAGTATATAGAAATGCCACTCACTTTTCTATGCTAATTTTATATCTCATAAATTCACTGAACTTACCTGTCAGTTCTAACAGTTTTTTGGTAGTATCTTTAGATTTTCTATGTATATGATCATTGCCTCTGCAAATAGGAACAATTTAATTTAGGCATTTCTCTTGCCTAAATGCTCTGGCTAGGATTTCTAGTGCTATATTGATTAAGTGTGGTGGGAGTGGCCATCCTTGCCTTAGTCCAGATTTTAGAGGAAAAACTTTTACCTTTTCTCCATTCAGTACACTGTCAGTTGTGGTGAATGTGGTTTTCTATGTTTGTATTATATTAATAATTAAAGTCTAAAGTAAAAAATAAGGAAAAAAACTGATCATAGGGTAAACAACTATATTGAGAAATGGTAAGAGTTGATACCTTTTAAATGAGCTAAGATTTGTTGACTGAAGAGTTTATTAAGTGCTATTCTCAGAGGAGTGAACATAATCTGTAAATAGAGGGCAGTGATGTTTATTAAAAAGAAGGCTGGAGTGCTGAAAACTAATGTAAATCTGAAAGGGTAGATTTCAATGAGGGACTGGAAAGCTAGCCAGGAAACCACTGTGTTACGATGAAGCTCATAAAGATTTGGATTAGGTTGGTGCTTGTAGGAATAGAGGTAAAACAGAAGCTGCTGTTTATTTTACTATGATAATCATCAATGCTTGGTGATAGATTAAGTATGGTTATTAAAAATAAAAATATTAGAAATAACTTCAGAGGCTTCAGGTTTTGAGGGCATACCATTTGCATGGGTTGGTATTCTGGAAGCATAATTCCAGGTGATGATGCTAGAGTAAGATCTGATACTTCTTATGATATATTTAGAATCTCAGAGGAGTGGTTGCTAGGGATTCTACATTCCAAATTGTTCATTGAAACATGCCAATTCTCACAAGAAGGAAAATGATAATGTTGGTTTGTTTTGTTAAGTGCATAATTGGGATATAGAGATTTGACAGTGACTTTTCAATGTTATTCTTTGTATCTTTTGAATTTATTATCTATTCAGAAAATAAATACGGTAACATTTAGTTAAAAGATAAAGATGCCAAGGCTTCAGTTGCTGAGGGAAATTCTTTTTTTGGCATTTTATTATTTTAAATACTTCAGGCTAGATAATTTCCCTCCAGAAGCAGCCAGGTAAACATGTTTAATGCTTAACGATTGTCTTTGACTTACATCTGTGAGTAAACTTTGTATGTTTGATTGTTCATGTTTGTGTATGTGTGCATTACGGTATATGCATGCCTGTTGTCCATGGATGTGACTGTGTGTGGCTAGTGTGTATGTATGTGTTTGTATGTGTTTTACCCACAATAGAACGTTTATAGCTGGAGGCTTAGAGACCCTGTCTTCCAGAATTTTTCATTCTTATTGCCATAATTTACGGATTTTCTCCTTAGACAAGGGAGATGTCCTTGCTTCTTACCTAGTCTCAGGACCATTCAAAGACTGTCTCTCTCTTTTGTTATTACTGAGACTGGCTATCCACAATATAGGGGTCATTCCATCTGTGTCCCTCCACCCAACTCTCTTCAGGTGATTGCCATGAATCCAGTTTTTGTAACAAAGTGTCTTGAAATCCGTGAATTTTTATTTCTTAGCCTTTGGATAGCTTAAAATCCAGTATTAGATCTGGTCAAGAAAATTATGTTATGACATGAAAATATGTAAAACACTTTTTAAAATTTGTTTTTTAACTTTTCCTTTATAATTTTTTAGTGACTAAAAGCCATCAGAAAACTCAGGTCAGATATGCTTATCCTTTTTTTTTTTTTTTTTTTGAGACAGAGTCTTACTATGTTGCCCTTGGTAGAGTACGGTAGCGTCACAGCTCACAGCAACCTCAAACTCTTAGGCTTACGCAATTCTCTTGCCTTAGACTCCCAAGTAGCTGGGACTACAGGCGCCCACTGCAATACTCAGCTATTTGTTGTTGTTGTTGTTGTTGTTGTAGTTGTCATTGTTGTTTGGCAGGTCTTGGCTGGGTTTGAACCCACCAGCTCAGGTGTATGTGGCTGGCACCCTAGCTGCTGAGCTACAGGCACCAAGCCAGATATGCTTATTCTCGAAGGGCTGATGAAATTGGGAGAAGTTTTAAGTCTGTTCCCCCCAGGATTGGAAAGGACAGGAGGCACTAGGAGGAAGCTAAGCAACCTAGCACAGTGTCACATAATTTAGTAGTGATTAAAACCATCAGGAAACTCAAGAATAAGATTAACTTATTCTTCAAGGGCTAATGAAATTGGGAAAAGTTTTAAGACTATTCCTACCAGGATTGGAAAGGACAGTGGATTCTGGGTAGCCTAGGCCAGTGGCTGCCATTCTTGGTCACATGTTGTCACTACCTGGGAATAGCAAAGAAAAATACTGATGCTTTGTCCCCACCCTTAGAAATTCTGATTTGATGGGTGGGGCTAAGACCTGGGCACTGGAACATTTTGAACATAACCACTTGAATTTAATGTGCAGTTATGTCTGAGAACCACTGGCCTAGAGAAGAAAACTGGTTCTGGTCTGAGAAAAGTCCTTGAGTTTCACAGTGACTCAATCCCAAATTCTCTCCATTTGGGACAAATTAGAATTTATTGTAAAGGGTGAATCTGGTATTTCTGTGTGTTCCCTAGGAAATTTAATGCTTTTTAAGACTTGTGATTATTTAGGTTTCTGATTGGTGGGAAACAAAAAAAACCATGAGTCAAGTCTTTAGCATCTGGAAAGAATGAATAGATTCACGTATTAACAGTAATAGAAATAAAACTTCATGGGACTGGGCATGGTGGCTCAAGCCTTTAATCCCAGCACTTCGGGAGACCAAGATGAGAGGATCACCTCCAGAGTTTAAGGCTCTGGTGACCTTTGATTGCACCATTGCATTCCAGCTTGGACAACAAAGTAAGACCCTGTCTGTAAAAAAAAAAAAAAGAAAAAGAAAAAAATGTAGAAATGAAAAACCGCTTCATGGATTGGTTGTACTTAATTTTAATTTAACCTTGTGATATTTGCACAGGTTGCCTGTGATTTGCTTCGAAGAATTATCCGCATTTTGTATCTCAGTAAGAGACTCCAAGGACAACTGCAAGGGGGAAGTAGAGAGATAACAAAAGCTGCTCAGAGTCTAAATGAACTTGGTAAGTCCTTTTTGGTTAGGAAGTAAGAAGAGGTTTTAAAGATTTTAACTCACTTGATTTGTTGACTTTTGTCATCACCGTTAACAAATACTGTTGAGCATATTTTTAAATGTGGTATATGACACATTTTAATGGGTGGTATTTGACATTGTCATACTTTTCTGAATGAGTAAATAAAATTAGTAAAATTTCTGCAAATGGTGATTATTTAAAAAATTATTATACAGTAAAATTGGCCTTTTCTCATATACAGGTCTCTAAATTTTAACACATATATAGATTCATGTAACCACCACGATAGTCATAATACAGAACAGTTTTATCACCTCCCAAAATTCCTATCTCTTTATGATCACACACCTGCCTTCTACCCTAATCTGGCACCACTCATCTTTTTTCCATCATTGTATCTTTGTCTTTTTGAGAATGTCACAAGAGTGGAATTATAAGTAGGTAACTTTTAAGTTTGATATCTTACACTCAACATATCGTATTTTGCTTTTGTAACGTGTTCCTGTGTATAGTGTACACCCACGTTTTCAGCCCAAACTTTTGGGGTGAGGGAAATCTTTCATACCATATGTACATATGGTATGCATCCTTATATTTTACTGAAAGCTTGGGCCAAAGCTTGCATTATATACAGCAGAATATAGAATAAGTTTGAGATTTATTCAAGTTTTTTTGTGTACTAATAGTTTGTTACTTTTGTTTGATGGAATACGATTGTATGAATGTAAGGCAATTTGTTTATTGATTCACTGGTTGAAAGACGTTTGTGTTGTTTCCAGTTTTAGGTGATCATGAATAGAGTTTCCATAAACATTTGTGTATAGTTTTTATTTCTTTTTTGGGGAATATCCTGGAGAAATGCTATTTTTTAAGTGACAAATCACATTTTGATATTATGCCTAGAAGATTTATTTAATTATTTATTTGTTTATTCTTTTCTCAGACCTTCAGAGTAGGCCCTTGATGTTCAATAATTTAATGTTATAGTTTTGACTGTTAACAAACTACAAAGTTCATGATGCAGTAGTTCATAATTTTTTAGGCAAAATTTTGAGTAGCTAGTGAGTATGTGTCAAACTGCCCAATGGCTATGTTTTAATGAGGCTGTATCATTTTCTTCTTTTCATTGGGTATCCAGTAATTTTTCTAAAGGGGATATATTTAGTGATAATTATACTTTTGTAGGTTTCTAGGTCTTTGATTACATTCATTTCAAACATCAAAAATCGACTTACTGATATGCTTTGAAAGTAGGTTTGCTGAAATAACATTAGATAAATGTATGTTCTTTCTAAATTTTTCTACCTTAATTTTTCAATTACATAGTCATGATATGCTATAATGCTTAGTTCATATTTTTTACTGATCAAGGGAATGTATGCAATAACCTTCACAAATCCTTCAACAACATTTCGATTGTGTAATGCTCAAATATAGGCTTTGTTTAGGTGCATGATTTGGGATATATCTAATTTGTGATTTAGTGTCTAGGATTATATCATGTAAAAAGTTAATTTTTGGGCTGTGTATGGTGGCTTACACCTATAATCCTAGCACTTTGGGAGGCCAAGGTGGGAAGATTGCTTAAGGCCAAGAGTTTGAGATCAGTCTAAGCAACATAGTGAGACCCTGTCTCTACAGAGAAAACAAAATTAGCTGGACCCATTGGAGTGTGCCTGTAGTCCCAGATGATTTAGAGACAGAGGCAGGTTAGTTGAGCCCAGAAGTTTGAGGCTGTGGGGAGCTATGATGACACCACACGCTCTATCTATCCTGGGTAAGAGAGTGGGATACTGTCTCAAAAAAAAAAAAAAAAGTTAATGTATTTTAAGCAGTTTGTAATACTTGAGTGTTATTTTCATAGTATGGTCTAAACATAGGAGTGCAAAAACCATAGTATCAGCTATTATATTTTGCTTTGTCAGATTTAATTTCTGTACATCAAAAATAGTCTGTAAGATAATAGAATCAAAGATACAGATTATTCCAAGATTTATTATGTATGTTCATCATCACTGACTTTCCTTCATATTAAAAAATAGTTAAATTTTGATTGTGATTATCCTCTCTCCTAGAATAACAGATCCCATAATACAAATGGTGATGTCTTTTTCTTTTTGAAAAACAGGCAGAAATACTGATCATTTTCTAAGTTTGTTCAGAACAAAGTGTAAACCCGTCATCCTTTCAATGTGGTATTACATTTATCTAAAGCTTTCACAAATATTTAATGTTAAATTATTGAGAAAACATATTTCATAATGGAATTATCTCAAAGTGAATTATATTAATTTATATTTTTAAAGCTTTGCAAATTATATGTGATTTAATATTTGCAAAGGCATAATCTCCTTATCATTCCCCGTGCTTTAGTCTTGACCAGTCCTGGCTTTGTTAACTGATAAGGAGAATGACTAATAAGGACAAGCATTGTTGGCTGTCAATACCACATGTACAGTAAATAACCTCTCTGTGATTGAAGCATCTCTAAAATTATCATTGTCTTTATCATTTTGATTCTAGTTCTCATTAAAATAATAAAATGATGAAGAGTTGCACTGTAATATATATCATACACTTTTGAAATCAACAGCATTTTTTTAAACGTGAAAGGTTTTGAGGCTTGGATTGGGATGACCACATGAAATACATTGTCATATGGAAATTAAGCATATTCTGAGGGGTGTGTGTGTGTGTGTGTGTGTGTGTGGATTGATTATTAATGTATACACATTTTGGGTATTGAAAATATTCTGGAATTAGTCATGATTGTTGCCCAACTTTGACAGTATACTAAAAACCACTGAATTGGCCAGACACAGTGGCTCACACCTGTAAACTCAACACTCTGGGAGGTGGAGGTGGCTGGATTGCCTGAGCTCAGGAGTTTGAGACCAGCCTCAGCAAGAGTGAGACCCCATCTGTAAAAATACCCAGATGTTGTAGCAGCCACCTGTAGTCCCAGCTACTTGGGAGGCTGAGGCAAGAGAATCACTTGAGCCCAGGAGTCTGAGATTGCTGTGAGCTATGATGCCACAGCATTCTACTGAGGACAACAAAATGAGACTCTGTTTAAAAAAACAAACAAATAAATAAAATAAAAACCACTGAATTATGCACTTTGAAAGACAGAATTTTATGTTATGTAAATTATATATCAATTTGAAGCATATGTCTACCATGGTGGTGCATGTCTGTAATTCCAGCAATTTGGAAGCTGGAGTGGGAGAATAGCTTGAGGCCAGGAGTTTGAGACCAGCCTGAGCAACATAGCAAGATTCTCTCTCCTAAAAAAAAAGTTTGTTCTGGATTCTTAGTGACAGTTATACTAATATGTTTTATTTTATTTTAAATTGCGATGTAAGTGACATATAATAAACTGCATATATAAAAAATGTATGATTTAATAAATTTTGACATGAAACCATCACTAACATCAAGATAGTGAACATAACTATCGCTCCCAAAAGTTTCCTTATGCCCCTTGTTAATCTCTCCTTAGGCATTCACTCATTTGTTTTCTGTCACTCTATGCATTAGTTTCTATGCATTCTTTATAGAATTTTATATAAATTGGATTATACACTTTGCATGTGATTTTGGTCTGCCTCTTTCAGCCAGCTTTATTATTTTGAGGTTCATCAGTGTTGTGTGTTATCAACACTGATGAACTGACTAGTTTTTAATTGATATATCACAGTTGATTTATTCATTTACTTCTTTTGTTAATTTGTTTTGGAGTTTTTTTTTGAGACAGAGCCTTGCTCTGTACACTGGCTAGAGTATATTAACATCATTGTCATCAACATTACAAAACATTGAAAACAAAGAAGACCCAAATAAATGAATACATCTTATCTATCAGGTGGAAGACTTAATATTGTTTAAGATGTCCATTTTCCCCACGTTGATCTATAGATTCAACACAATTACAATCTAACTTCCAGCAAGCTTTTAGAAATTGACATGTTGATTTTTTGTTTTTTAATTTTAGGTTATAGGATACAAACAACCAGGTCACAATTTTCAAATGTTTTATGTAAAGTCCCTCTGGTAGTTGTGTGCCCTACACCCCTACCTCGTGCCCTTTAAGTGGGAGCACAGGGATCCCTCCCCTTATCTCTTCACTCCCTTCTTCCCCCCTCCGCCAACTTGAATAGAATTAAGTTTTTCTCCTATGTGACCATGTGTTAGATTATCTGCTGGCTTCATAATAAAATTGAGTACATTAGATACTTGCTTTTTCATTTTTGTGAGAAGATGATTTTTAAAAAGTTTATTTTTGGTTTTTTTTATAGAGATCAGGTCTTGCTGTGTTGGCCAGGCTTGTCTTGATCTCCTGGCCTTAAGCAATTCTTTCACCTTGGCCTCCTAAAATACTGTGGTTACAGGCATGAGGCACTATTCCTGGATTGACAAACTGATTTTAAAGTTCATATAATGTTTAAAGTTCATACAGTTTAAACTGTAATCTTGGCACTATGGGAGGCTGAGCCGAGTGCATTGCCTGACCTTAGGAGTTTGAGACCAGCAAGAGTGAAACCCCATCTCTAAAAAATAGCTGGGTGCTGTGGTGGGGGCCTTATAGTCCCAGCTATTTGGGAGGCTGAGGCAAGAGAATTACTTGAGCCCAAGATTTTGAGGTTGCTATGAGCTGTGATGCTGCAGCACTGTACCAAGGGCAACAAAATGAGACTCTGTCTCAAAAAAAGAAAAAAAAAAATCAGCAAATCTATTGGTGTCTGTAAGAAATTGTTCTAATATTCCAAATGCAAGGCCAGGCATGGTGGCTTGTACCTGTAATCCTAGCACTCTGGGAAGCTGAGGCAGGTGTATTGCCTGAGCTCAGGAATTTGAGACCAGGCTGAGCAAGACTGAGACTCCATCTTTAAAAAATAGCCAGGTGCTGTGGCAGGCACCTATAGTTCCAACTACCAGGGAGGCTGAGGCAAGAGAATTGCTTTGAATCTAAGAGTTTGAGGTTGCTATGAGCTATGACGTTATAGCACTCTACAGAGGGCAAAAAAGTGATACTCTGTCTCAAAAAAAAAATAAGTAAATAAATAAAGTTAGTTCACATGGAAATGCATAGGATTTAGAATAGCTAGAACAACTTGCAGAAAAATATAAAGTTGGAGGAATAACTTTACCCAGTTTGAAGACTTATTCTAGTAATCATGACATAAATATAGACAAATAGATCAATGGAACGGATTCATAAGCCCAGAAATAGACCCACACATCTATGAACAACTGATTTTTAAATGGTGAATTTTTTTTTTTTTTTTTTTTGAGGCAGAGTTTTACTTTGTCGCCCTCGGTAGAGTGCTGTAATATCAAAGCTCACAGCAACCTCCAGCCCCTGGGCTTAGGCAATTCTCTTGCCTCAGCCTCCCAATGAACAACTGACTTTGGACACATTTAGTAGAGGAAGAATATTATTTCAACAGATTGTGTAAGAACTATTGAATATCAATATGCAAAACAGTGAATTTGTATTCATACTTCAGTTAATATGAAAAATATTAACTCAACATGGATTCTAAATGTAAAATGCTATTCTTTTTTTTGGAGACAGGGTCTTGCTCTGCTGCCAGGGCTATAGTGCAGTGGCATCATCATACCTCACCACAACATCATGCTCCTGAGCTCAGGCAGTCCTCCTGCCTCAGCTTTCTTAGGAGTTGAGACCTACAGGCAATGCCGTCTCACCCCCACATCCCCAACTAATTTTTCTTTTTCTTTTTTTTCTTCTTCTTTCCCCCCTCCTCCTTTTCCTCCTCCCCCTTTCATTTCTTTTCAGAGACATGGTCTCACTCTTGCTCAGGCTGGCGTGGAACTTCTGGCCTCAATCAATTCTCCCCACTTGGCTTTCCAAAGTGCTAGGATGTGAGCCACAGCAGCATGTGTTATGTGATTTTCTAAGTCGGAGAATTCCATTTCTATAACATATTATATTTCCCTCCCCCCCCAATCCATGATACTAATGGGCATAAACTGTTCATAGATTAAGAATGGTTCGATATTATAGCTGACACGGAATTATGAGTTCTAAATTCACTTACAGTCTGTTATTCTATTAGTACCCCCGTGGAGGTTTCACCTCTCCACCAGTAGGATGTCCCGTACTCTGAGACCTAACTGAGCTCCTAGGTCTGCACTTGGCCCTAGATGTAAAATGTTAAAACTATAGAACTTATAGGAGGAGACTTAGGAGAACAGTTTTGTGATTTTGAAATTTGACAGTAATTTCTTAAATTTAACACTTAAATCACAATTCACAAAAGAAGAAAATTGGTAAATTAGACTTCATCAGAATTTAAGACTTCTGTTTTGAGTAAGAAGAATGAAAAGACAAACCATAAACAAGAAGAAAATATTAGCAAAGTATATATTTGATAGGAGACTTGTGTCTAAATATATTTAAAAACTCTTGAACAACCCATTTAAAAAATAGGCAAAAGATTTGAACAGACACTTCTTCAAAGAAGATTCATGGATGTGACAAATGTGCATGTGAAAAGATGCTCACCATCATTAGGCATTAGGTAAATGACAAAATTCTGCTAGTATCTTAATGATGGAGAATAAGCAGAATTACTTTAGTATAGAGTTATTCAGTATACTTTATCATGCAGGTTATTATGTAATGATTAGAAAAATAAAATTATATAGTATAGATTGCAGGATTAAACTGTATCACATAGATTTGTGACTTTAAGGGCAATCTTGGGACTAATTGAAAATTTATTTATTTATTTTTTAGAGATAGTCTCACTTTATTGCCCTCGATAGAGTGCTGTGGTGTCACAGCTTACAGCAACCTCCAACTCCTGGGCTTAGGTGATTCTCTTGCCTCAGCCTCCTGAGTAGCTGGGACTACAGGCACCTGCTATAATGCCTGGCTATTTTTTGTTGCAGTTTCGCTGGGGCCGAGTTCGAACCTGCAACCCTCAGTATATGGGGACGATGCCCTAACCATTGAGCCACAGATGCCGCCCCACTAATTGAAAATTTAGATAGGCCTTCCTACAAAGTAGTGACATTATTTGAACATTAGTAAGACAGTGTACTTAATTTTTTTTAAATTTGACCAGCTACCTTTTTTGTTAACCATCTAAGCAGAGCCCCTACATTATTTATTACTTTACTGTTTTCCAGATTTTTTTGAACAGCTAAGTAAAATGTCATTGTGCATCACTGGAGGACAGCTTTTTTAAAAATTAAATTAGTATCTGAAAACAGTTAACATGATTAGAAGTATTGAAAAAATTCTCACACTGCTAGTATGTCTGGATCAGGTTAGGTGACAGGTTTGCTTATTCAATAGTATTCATCCTGCTTTATTCATGTTGACTTGAAGCTACTGTGGTGAAACTAGACTATATTTCTGCAGTCGACATTAGCACTTTCCAATTTTTCTTTAGAATTTTATTATACCTGTTAGATACCTCAAATATACTAGTGAAAAATCTAGTGTGCTCTTTACTTCAGTGTTATCAAATGGCAAAATTCTGCTGCGTTCTCTTAGATTTGAATATTAAAATGTAGAGAGAACATGGAAGATATAAATCTGTATTATTTAGAATTTTAGCTAGATGGTTCTTATATATTAGTTTCTTTAGATTTATTGAGAAACTCATTTGAACCTCGTTTTTTCTGCGATTTCCTTTCAGTTTCATTTTATTTCTCCTTTTTTACATTAGAAATAACTCTTTTGAAATAATTAAAAAAAATAATCTTCATCATCTTAAGGTTTATCAGATATTTTGAGATTCATGACTGCCAAGAGAAAATATTTATCTTGGTAAGTATATCACAATCCAGGGCCTAGTTCTTACTTTTTGGGGCCTAGAAACTATTTTGTTAACAGTGAGAATTGATTTAATAATTAGTTATGGATAATTTATTGCCTGAGTTGTTGTAGGGCATTAATTTAATGTACAATAATACATAATAAGAACAATAAATCAAAAAGAGGATAAAAAAAAAAGACTAGCAACAGAGTAAAAAGAGGGATATTTTGTAGGGCATCTCTGTAATAGTTCAGCTTTTACATTAAAATTCTTAATTGAGGAGGGGGGATACCTCTGCTTGATAGAATCCTTTTCACTGCTTTTGAGGGGATATGGTATATGGAATTCATAGCAGGGTAGGGATAACTGGGTCTCTCACAGACCATAATGTCCACTAATTTTTTAGAAATTTTTCTGTTTCTGTAAATTCATATTAATGCCTTATCTTTTCTCTTCATATTAATCAAATTCACAAGAGACTAGTTTATAATCCAGCATACTGATTTGTTAATTGGCAGTAAGATATACACTATTCAAATGGACATACAAATTTATAATTAGAAACTTGTTTGGTAAAATATTACTTGGATCAGGGAAAGGTACTTGTATGATTCAGTGTTTGGCACAAACTCATGATTAGCTTGATGCTTATGTTTTCATATTAATAATAGGAATTATTAACGTTACCCTTAACGTTACCCATAGTACTGAATAAAAGTCTTGGGTCATGAGGAACTCTCTGTTTGTTTATTGTTATGTATTGATGCTTCAGTTTTTATTCTTTATGCTTCATATTGTTGTCTATCCCTATTTGATTTACCCAGTTTTCTCCAAGTAGGACACAGTACAGTTGATTATATTTCTGCTTCTGATTAAGATGGTATTTCTTTTGTTGTTATTGAGACAGTTTCAATTTGTCACTCTTGGTAGAGTGCTCTGACGTAACAGCTCACAGCAATATCAAACTCTTGGCCTCAAATGATCCTCTTGCCTCAGCCTCCCAAGTAGCTGGGACTATAGGCACCCACAACAATGCTGGGCTATTTTTAAAGATGAGGTCTTGCTCTGGCTCAGGCTGGTCTTGAACTTGTGACCTCAGGCAGTCTACTCGCCTTGGCCTCCCAGAGTATTAGGATAACAGGCATTAACACCCAGCTTAAGATGGTATTTCAGTGTTGAGTACAGTTATATTCCAGACATAAAGTGAAAGTTTGAGTGCTCCTTACTTTTCAGTCTCTTGAACATTAGAATGATTCTCTACTAATCCCACTTGCTAAAACAAATTTGTTAGTATTTTAATATTTCAAATTTATAGGTTAATATGATAAACTTTGTATCTTTTTATAATATTGAGGCTTTCTCAACTGAAACATACTCTCTTTACTTTTTCAAGTCTACCTTTATGTCTTTAAAGAGTATGTCTGTATCCTACTTTATGGTATTTCCTGAATTTCATGATAATGTTGTTTCTAGCTAGTTTTTTATTGTTATCTAATCTCTTTTTGACAAACGGGTTGAAGGAAGGAAAATTTTCCATAAAATAACTAGATTGGCTTAGCACTTGTAGCTCAACGGCTGAGGGGACCAGCCACATACATTGGAGCTGGCGGGTTCGAATCCAGCCCGAGTCTGTTAAACAACAATGACAATTGTAACCAAGAAATAGCTGGGCATTGTGGTGGGAGCCTGTAGTCCCAGCTATTTCGGAGGCTAAAGCAAGAGAATTGCTTAAGCCCAAGAGTTGGAGGTTGCTGTGAGCTGTGATGCCAATGCACGCTATCGAGGATGTCAAACTAAGACTCTGTCTCCAAAAAACCCCCCAAACAAACAAACAAACAAACAAAAAAAGGTAAGTAGACCATACTTGGTGGATATTTTCTAGTCTGTTTATGAAAATTATGATTTGTAATTCATATAATTTATCAATTAGGCTTAAACACACATAAGACCTGTAGCTTATTAGGAACATGGTCTAGAATGAATAAATAAGTTTTTGTGTTGGAGAAATTTAAGTTCCGTCATTATCTATAAACTCAGCATAAAACTAACAACAGTAATGATAATGGTATGATGATGATGATGATGATTATTATTTCTGTGGGAGAAAACAGTGTACTAGCTTTCCCATTTTGGCTCATCTGCACTTTCAATGAAGTAATGAGAAAAAACCTTCAGTCATTCTCTTACCATAAAACTTAGATAAATTCCTTCACTTATTCAACCAGTATTTAATTGAAGATAGAAGATAAACTAAGCGAAACAGAGAGTCCCCTACCCTTTATAGAGTTTATAGTTTAGTGGGACTTAAGGTTACACATATATCTGTAAAATCCGATTCCAGAGCCTCAGCTCTTAAAGTACCAATACTGTACCCGTTTCTTAAACTGTGTGGCAGCATTGATTGCTTCACAAAAAGATTATTGCTGTTGGTAGATCTTCCAGTGTCTTTTTTTTTTTTTTTTAAATGAGAAAAATTACACTTTTATTCCACTTCTTAAGAATGCCTTAAATATAAAAACAAGTCTAGGTGAATGATATTGTACTTAAGGGAAAATGAAAAAATGACTTTTGATTGAAGTGTAATAATCTCATATAAGAACTTAAGAATATTACTGTATTGCATATATGATATGCCATGTACATATAGTGAATGTATTTTATATTGTGATTGTGGGTTCACTGTTATTAGTGACTTAACAGTCTAATTAAAGCTTATTGAGTTGTTTAAAGATCATTTTTAAAAAGTATAATTAAGCGGGCAGCGCCTGTGGCTCAAAGGAGTTGGCCCCATATGCCGGAGGTGGCTGGTTTGAACCCAGCCCCAGCCAAAATGCCCCCCCCCAAAAAAAAAAAAAAGTATAATTAAGCAGTAAATTGTAAACAACCATTTGGGTGCAATGGAAAGCATTTCCTTCATTAATTTTTTTTTGCCTTTCTACAAGGTTACTTTATTTATTTTTTATTGTTAAATCATAGCTGTGTACATTAGTGCAATCAAGGGGTACAATGTACTGGTTTCATATACAATCTGAAATATTCTCATCAAACTGTTCAACGTAGCCTTCATGGCATTTTCTTAGTTATTGTA